>JAWNOS010000575.1:600000-907500 GCA_035045845.1 Drosophila buzzatii | reverse complement strand
TGAACACATAGATAAACATCGACATCGATGTTTTCATTCAAATTTACATCACTAGTCCACACGCTTATTTTTATTGCCAGTTGTGATATCCGGTTTTCGTCTTTGTAATTCGCCTTGTGCAGTACTCTACGTACCGTAATCGGGCTAACCTCTATTCCCATTTCATTTTGTACTTTAGCAGTGATCTGTGTTGATGATATTTTCCGATTCTTTTTCGCCTTTCGAAGGATTTCCCTGCATTCACGGCTGTTCAACAATTTTGGGCGATCTGTGTGTTTCGAACTTTGCAGGTTACAGGCTCCATTGAAGCGCTGCACGATTGGAATTGTAAATCGGCTCCTATCCATTAGCCCTCCTATTTCTGCATAAGATTTACCTTGATCGTGTAAATGCAGGATAATTTTCCTCTGAGCTATCGATGTTTCCTAAACAAAAGGTGCCATTTTTATACCCTGAACCCATTGAAAATGGGAATTCAGGGTATAATGGTTTTGTGAAAATGTATGTAACAGGCAGAAGGAGACGTCGCAGACCCCATAAAGTATATATATTCTTGATCAGCATAAAAAAATAAGTTGATTGAGCCCTGTCCGTCTGTCCGTCCGTCCGTCCGTATGAATGTCGAGATTTCGGAAACTACAAAAGCTAGAGAGCTGAAATTTCACATGAACACTCGTATGTTAGCTACGCAGTACGAGTTTATTGTTGTTAATTAATTTTTTTCGATAACTCATCCCATTTCCAAATTATCGATAAAAAAATCGAAAATTCGTTTCAATTTTTTACGTTTTTTTGGGCATAACTTCTACACCGTTTTAGCGAAAGACTTCAAATTTGTTTATTTAGATAGATATTATGAATACGCAGATTATGTAATTTTCAGATTTTTAGTGGCACGCCCCCTTCGCCCCCAATTCGGAAAAAAACGCATTTCAAATACTAGAGACTTGAAATTTGACACATAGATACATATAGATACTCTGAATACTCTGCAAATTTCAAATTTAAGATCGTCCGTCTAGAAATGGAGTTATAAGCGCTCAAAGCTCAGCCCAACCCACCCCCAAGCCACAGCAGCAACTGCGCGGTTAGCAGAGCGCGCGCCTATACGTGCGTAAAGAAGGAGAGTATCACCTTTTTTGGGTTCAGGGTATCTCGTAGTCGAGCCGTCTCGACTAGAGCCTTCTTACTTGTTTTTTTTAATTTAAAAAATAAGCTCAATTCTCACAAAATGTAATATTTTTTTAATGCAAATGTGCTGAGTTTTAAATAACTATAATTAATAATAAATAATGCGGAATTTGCCAAAACTGTGTTGCCCAATCCGTCAAATTGATAAAAAAAAACTTGTAAGAACGTTTAAAATAACTAAAATAACAGTTTTAAATAACTATAATTAATAATAAATAATGCGGAATTGTTAAAATTTCAAATTGTTAAAAAAAAACATGGCGCAACTAACTGCGAAATACTTTGTTCCCATAGATGCATCTTATTTATTTAATAAACATTTAATTAACGAAATATTTCGGCAATTAGAAAACGTACATGGCAAGCTACAAACGTTTTTCCTATACATATGTACATACAGATTTACACATGTAAACACTTTACGAGTATACACACAATTTTCTATGTACATATGCATACAAAAATTTGCATGCCAGAATATTCTAAGAATTGTGACCGAATTGTAAATTTTTCGATCGTTACTTTAGTTTTGTCAAATCGAGCTCTAGCAATGGCTTATTTGGTTTTAGTTAACAAAGCCCACATCAGGGCAGTGGCGCTGGTGGTAAGCGCTATGCAAGCTATAATTAGGTGCGTGGGTTCGAATCTCGCAAAAAACATTTTTTCAAAAATTATTATTTTTTTAATTTCTTTTATATTTGTATATTTATTATAAAATGCATGCTGCCAATTGATAATAATTTATAAACGTACGCATATGAATTGTGCATTTAAGCAAAAACTAAAACAACTTTTCCGATTTGCCACGCTGCGTGGCAAGCAGTTTTTCTATGCATGCATATACTTAGATAATATGTTTTGTGTCGAATTAATGCCGCGACATATACTAACGGCAACGCTAATAAGAATTAAAAGACGAAGTCAAAGTGTAATTATGACAACTTGCTTTATTGGATATTAGCTTAAGACTAACAATTGTATGTCTATTGAATTATAAAATGAACTCTATCAAAATGTTTGCAACTTTCGGGTGATGCATGTTGCTGGCAACAAATGTTTACTCATGAGTATGAATGTTGCTGGAGACAATTTTATGCTGATTATGCTTATTTCGATCGATGCCGATCGATGGGGGAGAATCGCCGGCTTGGCCGCTCTTTGTTTACAGTTACCAAGCTTGGGAATGTTTACTTCAATATAATTCGGTCGATGCCGATCGATGGGGGAGAAGCGCCGTCTTGGCTGCTCTTTGTTTATAATTACTGAGCTTGGGAATATTTATGTTAATAATTTGGCTATGGGAACAGCTTGATAACGTGGACGTAATCAGTATGATTATGTCACTATATATATATATATATATGTACGCACGTGTAAACAGCTGTTTGTAAGTGTATACACATCCAAGTGTGTCTATATATTGTTCTGTTTCGCACCAAGCTGCTGACCAGCTGATGAGCTCATCAGCTGTGACTTTATTTATGTTTAGCTAACGATTACATGTTATTTTAAATGACCTGGGTTCGAGTCCCGCTGGAAACTTTTTGTTTATTAATCGAAAACTTATAAATTTTATTTTTAAAATTCATTAATATTTGTATATTTATGTTAAAATGCTTTCTGCCATCTTAGCAATTACTATTAAGCTATTATTATAAGCATGAATTATGCAGTTGGACACAACAAACTTCTTTGCCGATTTGCGACGCCCACAGTGGGCGAGCCGAGGCTAACATAACTGCAAAATTTGGTTGCTTACATTCCAAAAATGCGAAAATTACAGGGTATTTTTCGATATGCCGCTCCCCCAAAGAGGCTGAAAAATTATTTTTAGGTCATCGATAGAGGAGGATATTAGTAACTCAAACATCCAATTTTCAAGCTTCTAGCTCTAAAACTGTAGGAGATATAAACAAGTAAGAAAGCTGTAGTTGAGACTGCTCGACTACGAAATCCCCTGAGCCCTTCTTCGAAGGAATAATATTCCAAGAATTATTCGATTCCTTTCTGCAAGCATGCAAAACTACGCGCACACATAGCCACTGATCTACGCTTGTATGCATGTATGTGTGTATGCATGTGTGTAAGCATTGCAAGCGTCTTGCTGTCTCTCATTGCCTTTGTTGCTGCGCCGCATGGGTTTTGATGAGAAAACTTTGATGATTAATAATTCTGTTTCTAGATGGACAATCGTTTTGATATCTTCAGATTATGATTATTATATATATGAAGATCGATCAAAAAGTTTTATGTCTACGCCCATTGGGGGCGTGACAAATCTGACCTGAATATATAGTGATTTTTCAAATGGTGCTATATTTTGAACACTATTGACACTAGAGACTTGAAATTTGGCATATACACTCGGGATGGCAACCCAAGACCAATAAGCAATGGTAGATATATCTACGCCCACAGGGGGCGTAACAAACCGCAAAAGTTGATATCTCCTACAGTTTTAAAGCTAGAAGCTTGAAAATTGGATGGTTCAGTTGCTAATATTCTCCTCTATTAATGGCCCAAAAATATTTTTTCAGCCTCTTTGGGGACGTGGCATATCAAAAAATATCCTGTAATTTTCGTATTTTAGGAGTTTAAGCAACCAAATTTTGTAGTCATGTGAGCCTCGGCTCTTTCTAGGAACTGGCCAAAAATTATGCGTCTACACCCACTGGGGGCGTGGCAAATCGGCAAAGAAGTTTGTTGTGGCCTACTGCATAATACATGCTTATAATAGCTCAGTAGTAATTGCTAAGATGGCAGAAAGCATTTTAACATAAATATAAAAATATTAATGAATTTAAAAAATTAAATTTATAAGTTTTCGATTAATAAACAAAAAGTTTCCAGCGGGATTCGAACCCAGATAATTTTAAAATAACATGTAATCGTTGCTATGAAATCAGTTTAAAAAACATGAAATATTAGTTTTATTGTCAAACGGGAATGTACATCGATGCATCGAATTTTCAACCCGATGTATCAACCCAACATCGATGTTTGATTTTGAACACATAGATGAACATCGACATCGATGTTTTCATTCAAATTTACATCACTACTTGGATGCGTATACACGTACAAACAACTGTGTAAACATACATACATACATACATATATGCATGCATAGAAAAATTGCTTGCCACGCAGCGTGGCAAATCGGAAAAGCAGTTTCTAGTGCTTAAATGCACAATTCATATGCGTATGTTTATATGTAAATATCTTATTATCAATTAGCGCTGGCAGCAAGCATTTTATAATAAATATAATAATATAAAATACACAAATATAAAAAAATTAAAAAAATAATAATTTTTTGAAAAAAAAGTCTTTTGCGGGATTCGAACCCACGCATCTAAGTGCGGCTTGCATAGCGCTTACCACCAGCGCCACTGCCTTGACCTGGGTTACGTTAACTAAAACCTAATAAGGCGCCTTTGACAAAACTAGAGCGCCTTCGACAAAACTAGAGCGTCTTTGACAAAACTAAAGTAACGATTGAAAAATTCACAATTCAATTGCCGAAAAACTACAAAAGCTAACGAGCTGAAATTTCACATGAATAATCGTATGTTAGTTATGCAGTATGAGTTTATTTTCTTTTGTCATCCCGTTTCCAAATTATCGATCAAATATCGAAAATTCATTTACTCTTTTTTAGGTGTCTTGAGCATAACTTCTACGCTGTTTTTGCTAGAGACTTCAAATTTGTATATTCATGGATACGCAGATTATGTAATTTTCAGATTTTTAATGCCACGCCATTTCAAATACTAGAGACTTGCAATTTGGCAGATGGATACATTTAGATACTCTCAATCTATTCTGAAAGTTTCATGAAAATCGTAAATTTAGAAATGGAGTTATACGCGTTCAATGTTCAGCCCAACCAACCCTCAAACCATGGCTGCAACTGTTTTTTATGCAGGCAGGGTATGTCGTAGTCGTGCACTCTTGACTCGAGCCTTCTTGCTTATTTTTATTAGTACTGTTTCTTAAAGGTTTTGTTAATCGATGAAAGTAAATTTAATTGAAATGGGAACTCAAAAACACCATAGGAACGATTAAGCTTGGTCGAAGCTCTGTGATGGTTTGGGACTGCATGTCGAGTGCCGGAGTTGGTCAATTGCATTTTATAGATGGTGTATTGGATAGATTTGGCTACCTTGACATTTTGAAACGAAATGTAAAGCAGTGGGCGGAGAAATTGGGGATCCTTGACGATTTCGCATTTTATTAAGACAACGACTCTAAACACACGCCAATGGTTGCTAAGCTCTGGCTAATACATAACTTCCCCAAACTAATTCAAACGACTGCCCAGCGCCCGGATATATACGTACGTTATATATATATATAGTCGTTTGAATTAGTTTGGGGAAGTTATGTATTAGCCAGAGCTTAGCTACCATTGGCGTGTGTTATATATATATATGTACGTTATGGAAAAAAGTTGTTTCCAGTATGTTGGGTCCTCATAGAATCAAGGAAAATTGTTAAAACTTAATATAAATGACTTAATGCTAACTAAAAACAACATTGAAATAATTTAAAAGGCTTGACCGATTTGGCGTTGGAGCCACTGTACGTACATACACATACAAATTATTAAATTTCTATGTTCTGAAATCGAAGAAGTAGTATAACTACTATTACCAAAAACCGTAACTTGATTACATTGAATACGTTCCAAATCAAGCTGTTTCCAGTTTTGATAATTATCGAAATTAAACTGCAAGTGCTTGAATCTCTTTTCAAAAAATCCAAAGAGTTACTTCCTTACCTTATGGTAGTAAGTCTAGATAGATTTATTCAAGTGTAATAAATATGACCCTGATAAGGTGTGGCATAGGGGCAATATCACAAAATGCTATCACGTAGGCCACTCTAATTCGTCTATGTATTCCATTCACAAAAAGTGATCAAAGTTATACATACATACATATATTGGTTTTATGAAATGACTAAGTTTTAAAAGCAATTTTCATAAGTTCAGTTCACGACTTTAGTCAATGCTTCGACTTCCGCGTCGGTTTCACACCCATGAAGCGAGAACTTGAGAGACCTTAGCACCATTTTAGTAGAGTGTTTACGAAGCATTTATCAATCGGTTATTGCTGATTGCAACATTGCCAATTCTATTCATTCCTTATTTTGCGTGTTGCTAGCTGTAAACAATAATTTCGATTAATTTTGTAAACAAGTTGGCAATACAATCAGCTGTTTAAAGCTCAACGACAATCACACGCAGATAACAGCGCAGGGGACGAGGGGCTAGGGCAGATGAGAGGTAGCGACACGACGGCGTGATCGTCGTTTATTGTTAGCCCTCGACGCTGGCTTATCAGACAAAGCAGCAGCAGCAGCAGTCAACCGCCAACAGCCAACAACAACTTCAATATAATGCTGTGCAGTGCAAATGTATGTATCAGTGTTGCAAATTATTGTTGAGCAAAAAAAAGCTGTTTTTAGTGGGAACATACTTAAAAAAGCTAAGACTGCTCGACTACGAAATCCCCTGAGCCCTTCTTCGAACGAATAATATTCCAAGAATGATTCGTTCCGATTCTCCACGCGTAACACACACGCTGATCTACGCTTGCACGCGTATGTGTGTAAGCATTGCAGACAGCTTGCTGTCTTGCTGGGCCGCGTGGGATTTGGTGTCATAACTTCATTGAATAATACTTCTGTTTCTAGACGGACAATTGTATTATTCATGACATCAATGTCAAACCAAACTGTTTGTCTGTATGTGAAATAAGTAAATTTTTTACACATTTGGGGGTTTGGAGGAATTGGGGACCGGAATCAAATATCTTGCAAAAACCGAAGTTGTAATAAAAGTATATATATATACAGAAGACTTGGAGAATCTAACTCTAAAGATGAACGAGATATAATTTTATAACTGATTCCCGATAAAGTGTTTTATCGATAACTTTGGATATATAAAAGTTATCGAATTTGTGAAACAAACTAGTACTGCGCGTGTAATATACGGAACTAACACAAAAAGAATGAACTTTGTACCTTTGGAAATCAACGCGTTCAAACATACTTTATGTGGTCTGCCATGCCTCCTTCTGTCTGTTACATAATTTTAACAAAACCATTATACCCTGATTTCCCATTTTCAATGGGCTCAGGTTATAAAAATCCAGACTTGACGGGGAAAAACCTGATTTGGCAGCACTGGTATGTACATATGTAGACAGAAGGGGAGTGAGAGGCAGGCGCAACCAAGAAAAGAGCGAACAATAGCAAGAGAGCATTGGGTAATTTAATAGGAAGTACTACAAGACGATGAGTAAGAGTAAGACTGTAAGAGTGTCATGAGAAATTTCATGGCATAATTATGAGATACACAAAATGCAGACTATTGCACAAAGTATTCCAAGGAACGACGAGGGTAATGGGAGACTGAAAGACTAAAACAACGTTGTACGAGTTGAGCAATGTAATTCAGGGAAAATGGAAAGAAGAGGAAGAACGCGGCGAACGCACTTAAGTGAGACTGAAACAAAATATTTGGCGATCCCCTATATGCAGGCACAGTCATACAGACATATGTTTATACAGTATGTCCATTAATTGTTTGCAAAATAAAACAAGTAAGAAGGCTCTAGTCGAGACGGCTCGACTACGAGATCCCCTGAACCCTGCAAAAAAGGTGATACTCTTCTTCTTTACGATCGCATGAGCGCGAGCTCTGCTAACCGCGCAGTTGCTGCTGTGGCTTGGGGGTGTGTTGGGCTATACTTTGAACGCCTATAACTCCATTTCTAGATGTACGATCTTAATGAAATTTTCAGATTAGATTAAGAGTGTCTAAATGTAACTACGTGCCGAATTTCAGTCTCTAGTATTTGAAACGCATTTCAAATACTAGAGACTGAAATCTTATCTTATGTAATCATAATCTGCGTATTCATAATATGTATCTAAATATACAAATTTGAAGTCTTTAGCTAAAACAATGTAGAAGTTATGCCCAAAAAACGTAAAAAATTGAAACGAATTTTCTATTTTTTATCGATAATTTGGAAATGGGATGAGTTATCGAAAAAACAAAATAAACTCCTACTGCGTAGCTAACATATGAGTGTTCATGTGAAATTTCAGCTCTATAGCTCTTGTAGTTTCCGAAATCTCGACGTTCATACGGACGGACGGGCGGACGGACGGACGGACAGACGGACAGGGCTCATTCAACTTATTTTTTTATGCTGATCAAGAATATATATACTTTATGGGGTCTGCGACGTCTCCTTCTGCCTGTTACATTTTCACAAAACCATTATACCCTGAATTTCAATGGGTTCAGGGTATAACAAGAAAGCTGTAGTCGAGACTGCTCCACTACGAAATCCCCTGAGCCCTTCTTCGAACGAATCATATTCCAAGAATGCCTCGTTTCGATTCTCCACTTGTAAGAAACTACATATACAGTACATGCAAAAACACGAGCACACACACACGCTGATCTACGCCTGTGAGCCTGTATGTGTGTAAGCATTCCAAGCGTCATGCTGCTTGCTTCGCCGCATGGGTATTGCTGCCATAACTGCTTTGATTCATAATTGTGTTTCTAGACAGACAATCGTATGCAAACGTTTAGATTTTGATCATGTCATTCATATTTATATGTCAAACCAAACTGTATGTCTTTAGTATTGGAAATACATTTTAACACATTTGGGACCGGAATCCAAAATCTGACAAAACCCGAAATTGTATTAAATTAGTATCTACATATGTATATATATGCCGAAAACATGGAGGCTCTAACTCTAAAGATGAATTAAATATAACTTTATAACTGATTATAGATATATTCGTTTATCGATAACTCTGGAAATATACAAGTTATCGAATTTCTGAAACAAACTCGTACTGCACATGCAATATACGAACCTAACAGAAAAATAATGAACTCTCTAGCTTTTGTATCTTCGGAAATCGCCGCGTTCAAACATACGGACGGACAGACGGACAGACGGACATGGCTATATCAGCTTTTCTCGTCACCCTGATCAAGAATATATATATACTTTATGGGGTCTGCCACGCCTACTTCTGCCTGTTACATTTATTTAACAAAACCATTATACCCTGATTTCCCACATTTCAATGGGCTCAGGGTATAAAAAGTCATAGAAATGCAACTTTGACATATTTTACTTGGAATGCACATATGTACATATGTGTGTCAGCGAGAGGAAGATAACGAACAGCAATTTTGCAATTCGAGTGATTCGATAATTTCTGGCCAATATACTCTGCTCGCACATTTATTTCATCGGCGCTAATCAATTTGGCTAATCAATTGTGACGAATTTTTCCATGTGATTTACGCGCCGCCGCACGTCCACTGGTCACGTGGACTGTATTAGCCAAATGGCCACGCCTCCGTTGCAATCTTACAGTCAAACATGATTGAGCGAAAGCGCGCGGCTTTCGCTATCGGATGAAAACTCGTGAATCGAACCGAATCGAAGCGAGCCCCAGTTGCCTATCAACACTAAAAGAGGCATGTGAAATAAATTGGATGAATGCCATGGATCCGAACAGACAGCTGATGACTGATGATGATTCTGCTGATGATGTTTTTGCTGATGCTGCTGCGGCTGACGCAAACGCCTGAAACCGACAAAATCTTATGACTGGCTATTTGCCGAGTGGGTGGGTAGCGGGTGGCTTAGTTGGTGGAATATGTGTGTGCGTCAGGTATTTTTGGATAATAAAATCCCTGAAACCAGTTGTTTGTTGTGTGACGCGCATGCCATCGAGGCACGTCCGCACTTTTGAGCGGCAGCCACAGCAATGCCAAAGGCAAATTCACAGAACCAGGTGACCACAATCCAAACCAACTCAACGAATGACTCTAAGCTGCAATAGCTTTCAGTTGGCCGATATTGTTAAATGTTGACTAAGAGCATAAGCTTTCTAATGAAATCAAGTTCTACAAATCAGTAATCCCGTCAGATTTTGGATTCCGGTCACCGAATCCCCCACACCTCCAAATGTGTAAAAAATGTATTTCAAATACTAGAGACATACAGTTTGGATTGGAATATAGTTATGAGTGTCCTGATATATATATATATATATGTAAGTTCCTGTTTGTGCATGTATAGTTTGTTACGCATGCCAAAAAACAGCAAAGCATTCTTGGAATATTATTGGTTCTTCGAAGAATTCAGAGGATCGCGTAGTCGAACAGTCTCCACTAGAGCTTTCTTACTTGTTATTATATTAACATTTATATGATCTGCATAGTTTATTTTAATTAAATCATAATTAATTTGAGTTACTTGAACTGTTGCGTTGACTAGTCTAAAGTCGAAATCGGTTATAGGACGGCTAAGACATCGACACGAATTGAATTGTGTGCTTTGGAATCGAATAAACTTTGCGCCTTGGTTGCTATACTGTTCCGTGAACCCTAAACCGAAGCACTTAACAATTCATTATCAATGGATATACTAAGAGCACATCATTTATGTTTCGTTTTAAGCTCGAACGAGTTATTGACCTTCAAACAAATATTTGGTCCATTTCTTTTGGCCTTAATTGAGTGCCGAATGCAGAGTATCTCGTAGTCGAGCCGTTTCCACTAAAGCCTTCTTACTTGTTATACCTAGACTCATGCATAATTTCAACCCTTAGATCTAGTGTACATATTGCTGAGTTTGTCTCAGTATTGGTCTATTGCTTATCTTAGTCTATCGTTGAGTTTGTAAGGCTCAGCGATCGATTATTACAAATTCTTGTCGCTGAGGGTCAGGGTTATCTGCCTATTTATAGAGTCCGAACAAATCACCCTTATGTTTATCTATTGCACTACCTGCTAGTTGTTGAGTGCGTAGGATATACATATATGTAGGAGATATGTATATACCAAATGTTCACGAATGAGCACAGTCAATCAATTAATCGACAGCCATTCAGTGAAGCAATCAATTTCAATTTTCCAGAATTTTTCTCCTGGTGCTGATGTCTGGGCAGTCCAAAATACTTGTAAGCTGATCATTTTGAAATGTCTGACCATCGCATTGTTGTCGCTTCGCTGGCACTAGTTGATTGCTTGCGGTGAGTGGGTCAGTCGTGGAGGCATTCAAGCGTGTCACACGAACCGAGCGATAGGGTGAACCCGCTAAGCGCAATCCACCAACATACCAATCCGTCAATCCTTTGCTCGTCATCCCAGTTCCCATACAACAACGCTTTGGTCAATAACATTAATGCTCAACAATTTAAAGATACATCTACACACAAACTCACACACATAAACAGTGAAGGCGCTAACCAAGCAACATGTGGGTGGGTCGTCATGCAAATCATGTGTCCGCCTGATGTCATTTTGTTCCCCTCGTTAATTCGTAGTTTCTCTGCCTACTCGGCGATGACCTTGCCTCTTATAATTTGTTTCGAAACCTCTTACAATTCGTAATTCTTGATTTTGCTGGAAGCTAAAATACCGTTATGTATTCGTAACTAATAAGAAAGCTGTAGTCCAGACTGCTCGACTACGAAATCCCCTGAGCCCTTCACGAACGAATAATATTCCAAGAATGCTTTGTTTCGATTCGGTTAGTCGGGACGGCTCGACTACGAGATACCCTGAACCCTAAAAAGTGATACTCTTCTTCTTTACGCACTTTTGAGCGAGCGTGGCTTGGGGGTGGGTTGGGCTGAACCTTGGACGCTTATAACTCCATTTCTAGATGGACGATCTTCCTAAAATTTTCAGAGTAGATTAAGAGTAGTTAAATGTATCTATTTGAAATGGTGTTTTTATACGCTGAGCCCATTGAAAATGGGAAATCAGGGTATAATGGTTTTGTTAAAAGTATGTAACAGGCAGAAGGAGGCGTGGCAGACCCCATAAAGTATATATATTCTTGATCAGGGTGACGAGAAAAGTTGATAAAGCCATGTCCGTCTGTCCGTCCGTCCGTCCGTCCGTATGTATGAACGCGTCGATTTGCGAAGATACAAAAGCTAGAGAGTTCATTCTTTTTGTGTTAGGTTCGTATATTGCACGCGCAGTACGAGTTTGTTTCAGAAATTCGATAACTTGTATATTTGCAAAGTTATCGATAAACGAATTTATCGGGAACCAGTTATAAAATTCTAGCTAATTCATCTTTAGAGTTAGAGTCTCCAAGTCTTCTGCATATATATAGATACTAATTTAATATAATTTCGGTTTTTGTCATATTTTGGATTCCGGTCCCCACTTCGCCCCACCACCCCCAAATATGAAAAAAATTCATTTCAAATACTAGAGACATGCAGTTTGGTTTAGCATATAGATATGAATATCATAATCATAATCTGAAGATATCAATACAATTGTCCATCTAGAAACAGAATTATTTATCATCAAAGTTTTCTCATCAAAATCCATGCGGCGCAGCAACAAAGGCAGAGAGAGACAGCAAGACGCTTACAATGCTTACACACATGCATACACACATACATGCATACAACCGTAGATCAGTGTCTATGTGTGCGCGTGGTTTTGCATGCGTGCAGAAACGAATGGAATAATTCTTGGAATATTATTCGTTCGAAGAAGGGCTCAGGGGATTTCGAGGTCGAGCAGTCTCGACTACAGCTTTCTTACTTGTTTCAAATATGGTTTGGCATATTGATATGAATATCATATTCATAATATGAAGAGATGAAAACGATTGTCCGTCTACAAACAGAATTATTAATCAATAAAGTTTTCGCAGCAAAACCCACGTGGCGGAGCAAGAGAGGCAGCAAGACAGCAAGTCGCCTGCAATGCTTACACATACAGGCGTACAAGCATAGATCAGCGTGTGAGTGTGCTCGTGTTTTTGCATTCTTGGAATATGATTCGTTCGAAGAAGGGTTCAGGGGATTTTCATAGTGTTTATTATGGCTTTGTGTGGCATTGATATAAAAGACGAGGCGTATCGCCAAGAAAATCCCAGAAAAGGCAACAGGCAAGAGTCCGGTTAATTTATTTTCTAAGTGCTTTCTTTTACAATTATGAAGTGTCTGTGTTAATTAATGTGATGCGTGTTAATCGAGGAACGTCTAATTGTTGGGCCTATTTTTTAATATTTAATAATATAAAATTTTTCGAATTCCAACTAATATAAGCGCGTTTCGCTCACATTAAATTTCAGCGTTCTAGCATTAAAACTATAGAATATACGCGATTTGCTACGCCCCAAATGGACGTAAATGTATTCGTCATAGCTTTTTGAACTTGGGTTGCCACCGCAAGTATACATTCCAAATTACAATTCGCTAGCTCATTATCTAGTATGATTACTGACATACGGGCGCAAGAATTAATCGATTTGCCACGCCCATAGTGTGCGGATCGAAAAAATTTTTACACGTATAATTCGGGAGCATACATGAGTATATGTTCCAAATTTCAAGTCTCTAGCTCTAATATCGCCTAAAAATATTGCATTCATACGGACTGACGGACGGACAGCAAGACGAACATTGCACAAAACCAATACTCTTTTTCCCTTTTTGGGAACAGAGTCCAAAAAGTTAACAAAAATTCATATGGATGGACGGACAGACACACGGACAGGGCTATATCAACTTTTTTTTGTGTGTTGATTAAGAATAAATATACTTTGTGGGGTCTGCGACGTCTCCTTCTGCCTGTTACATACATTTTCACAAAAAAAAGTAAGAAGGCTCTAGTCGAGACGGCTCGACTACAAGATACCATGAACCCTGCAGAAAAGAAGCTAATACTCTTCTTCTTTACGAACGCATGAGCGTGAGCTATGCTAACCGCGCAGTAGCTGCCATGGCTTAGGGGTGGGTTGACCTGAACTTTGGTCGCTTATAACTCTAAATATGCAATTGAAGTCTCTAGGTAAAACGGTGTAGAAGTTATGCTCAAAAACCGTTAAAAAAAGTAAAGGAATTCTCTATTTTTTATCGATAATTTGTAAATGGGATGAGTTATCGAAAAAACAAAACAAACTCGTACTGCGTATATAACATACGAGTGTTCATGTGAAATTTCAGCTCTCTAGCTTTTGTAGATCAACATTTTTTTTGTGCTGATCAAGAATATATATACTTTATGGTGTCTGCCACGCCTACTTCAGCCTGTTACATACATTTAACAAAACCATTATACCCTGATTTCCCATTTGCAATGGGTTCCAAGGTATAAAAATCTTTGGACACACGAGGATAGGGCGAAATTTTATATATGCAGACGCCGTTTGTGATCAGGCACCGAAAAAGATTAAAAAAAAAAAATAGAAAAAAAAAACACAAATATCTAAACCCAAAATGTACAAGAACCAGTCAGTCGGATATATGTGAATATACATATAGAGTCCATAACAGTCAACTAATTACAAGTTTGTATGCAAAATGACGCCTACCGAGGGCTATAAACGATACGCTAAACGAGTAACTGACGTTTTGGTCGTCTGATAGGTTGTCATTGTTGTTGGTCGATCGCGCGGATTCAGCTCGATCGATAGATGAATCGGCGGGAACGGCTCTTACGGCAGTTAGATAGCCAGCAGTTTCGGTAGCCAACAGCCATTGATCGAATCTCTGATCCTCACCCCGTCCACGGCCCGACATTTCCACAACAATCCTTTCCGCCAAATGCGGCTATCTGTCCGCGCAGCAAATACGCAAATTTGTTTTCGCTGCGGCATTCGAATGATGAATATATATAGAAAGCGATAAATGATCAATTATATTGACTCAATCTCCTTGGCATGGCACACACGTTCACAGATTATCACGCGGTTGCCGTGTGTCAACGAAAAGCTACGAAATAATGAATGGATTGAAAAGGCGGTGATCAGCTGAGCCTAAATGCTAATGCCAATATCCCATTACGATCAGCAAATACTTAGACATCTGCAACCGATCGTGCCTCGTGCTATGGGGTGATTAAAGCCATTCCGCTAAACGATCGCTGATCACCGATCATCAATCTTTTGATCTTTGACATAAAGTCAAATAACAATTATTATATTAAAATGTTGCTTATGACCTTATATGCTGTCAAAAATCAGACTAATATGAAGCAATGTCATAAATTTCCTACATGATCAGTAAATATATGTAAACAATTATTGTCCTTATAATATGTTAATTGAGGTCATTCGGTAAGCGAGAATAAGGAACATATTCAAATTAGTTCACAAAATCAATTCGCGTGAGTTTTATATAACTGATCATTAGTTCAAGTGATCTGGATTTTAATTAGATAGCCCATTAACACCTATTTTTTGCGTCTTCATTGAACAAAAACAAATTAATAAAGATTCCAAAAAAGTGATCTCCGCTATATTTATATTTTAGACTTTATACTTTATAACTGCATTCCCAGATGGATGATCTTCATGAAACTTTCAGAATATATTAATAGCAACCAGATGTGTGTATTTGCCAATTTTCAAGTCTCTAGTATTTGAAATACGTTTTTTTTTATACCCTGAACCCTGGTTTTGTTAAATGTATGTATGTAACAGGCAGAAGGAGGCGTGGCAGACCCCACAAAGTATACATATATATTCTTGATCAGGGTGACGAGAAAGTTGATATCGCCATGTCCGTCTGTCCGTCTGTACGTCTGTCCGTCTGTACGTCTGTCCGTATGTTTGAACGCGTCGATTTCCGAAGCTACAAAATCTAAAGACATCATTCCTTTTGTGTTAACCGTATATTGCACGTGTAATACGAGTTTGTTTCAAAAATTCGATAACTTTTCTATTTCCAGAGTCATCGATAAAACAATTTATCGGGAATCAGTTATAACGTTATATCTAATTCATCTTTAGAGTAAGAGTCTCCAAGTCATCTGCATATATATAGATGCTAATTTAATACAATTTCGGGTTTAGTCAGGTTTTGGATTTCGATCCCCAATTCCCCCCACTCAAATGTGTAAAAAATATAGTTTCAACATATTTTAAATAAAGACTCAGTTTGGTTTGGCATATAGATATTAATGTCACGATCATCATCTGAACAGTTGATTACGATTGTCCGCCTAGAAACAGAATTATTAATAAAACAAGTAAGAACGCTGTAGTCGAGACTGCTCGACGACGAAATCCCATGAGCCCTTCTTCGAACGAATAATATTCCAAGAATTATTCGATTCGTTTCTGCACGCATGCAAAACCACGCGCACACATAGACGCTGATGTGATGCATGTATGTGTGTATGCATGTGTGTAAGAATTGCAAGCGTCTTGCGGTCTCGCTGCTTTGCTGCTGTGTCGCATGGATTTTGATGAGAAAACTTTGATGATTAATAATTCTGTTTCTGGATGGACAATCGTATTGATATCTTCAGATTATGATTATGCTATTCATATCTATATGCTAAACCAAACTGCATGTCTCTAGTATTTGAAATGCATTTTTTTCACTTTTGGGGTGGTGGGGCGAAGTAGGGACCGGAATCCAAAATCGGACAAAAATCGAAATTGTATTAAATTAGTATCTATATATGCAGCAGAAGAAGAAGACTCTAACTCTAAAGATGAATTAGCTAGAATTTTATAACTGGTTCTCGATAAATTCGTTTATCGATAACTTTGCAAATATACAAGTTGTCGAATTTCTGAAATAAACTCGTACTGCGCGTGCAATATACGGACCTAACACTAAAAGAATGAACTCTCTAGCTTTTGTATCTTCGGAAATCGACGCGTTCATACATACGGACGGACGGACAGACGGACGGACGGACGGACGGACGGACAGACGGACGGACGGACGGACAGACGGACATGGCTATATCAACTTTTCTCGTCACCCTGATCAAGAATATATATACTTTATGGGGTCTGCCACGCCTCCTTCTGCCTGTTACATACTTTTAACAAAACCGGACGGACAGACGGACGGACGGACGGACAGACGGACATGGCTATATCAACTTTTCTCGTCACTCTGATCAGGAATATATATACTTTATGGGGTCTGCCACGCCTCCTTCTGCCTGTTACATACTTTTAACAAAACCATTATACTCTGATTTCCCATTTTCAATGGGCGCAGGGTATAACAAGTAAGAAGGCTTCCTGAACCCTGCAAAAAAAAAGTGATACTCTTCTTAACGGGTATAATGGTTTTGTGAAAATGTATGTAACAGACAGAAGGAGACCCCATAAAGTATATATATTCTTGATCAGCATAAAAAAATAAGTTGATTGAGCCCTGTCCGTCTGTCCGTCCGTCCATATGAACGTCGAGATTTCGGAAACTACAAAAGCTAGAGAGCAGTACAAGTTTATTTTGTTTTTTTTTTTCGATAACTCATCCAAATTATCGATAAAAAATCGAAAACTCGTTTCCATTTTTTACTACACCGTTTTAGCGAAAGATTTCAAATGTGTATATTTAGATAGATATTATGAATACGCAGATTATGTAATCATATGTAATCAGATATTGGATGCCACGCCCCCTCCGCCACCAATTTGAAAAAAACTCATTTCAAATACTAGAGACTTGAAATTGGCACATAAATACATTTAGATATTCTTAATCTACTCTGAAAATTTCATGAAGATCATCCATCTAGAAATGGAGTTATAAGCGTTCAAAATATAGCCCAACCCACCCTCAAGCCACGACAGCAACTGCGCGGTTAGCTGAGCGCGCGCTTATACGTGCGTAAAGAAGAAGAGTATCACCTTTTTTGGGTTCAGGGTATCTCGTAGTCGAGCCTTCTTACTTGTTTGTACTTCAATTTGATTGAATGGATTATCATTCAATATTGGTCGGAATTACATACGGTTAGTAATAATGTGTTCCCCGTCTAAAAGTTTAGCTGATAAAGTGAATACCCGAATCAGCCAACTATTTAAAATTCAAATTGATGTTTTGCAAAAAAAAAAAAAAAGTAAGAACCTTGCAGTTAGGCGTAAGTAACTGCGAGATACTCTGTTCCCGTAGGTGCCGTTTATTTATTTAAGAAACATTTAATAAACGACATATTTCGGGAATTAGCAAACGTACATGACAATCAACAATCGATTTTTATTCGATTCTATGAATTGCGATTGAATTGTGAGTTTGTAGCACTAAACTTATTTGGGTTTAGCTAACAATTGCATGTTATTTTCAAAAGACCGGGGGTTTAAATCCCAGTGGGGACGCATAATTTTGGGCCAGTTCTTAAAAAGAGCCGAGGCTAACATAACTGCAAAGCTTGGTGCTTAAACTCCAAAAATACGAAAATGACAGGGTATTTTTCGATATGCCACGCCCCCAAAGAGGTTGAAAAATTATTTTTGGGCTATCGATAGAGGAGAACATTCGTAACTGAACCATGCAATTTCAATTTCACGTCTCTAGCTCTAATAGCGCCGAAAAATATTGCATTCATACGGACAGAAAGACGGATTGCACAAGTCAATATACTCTTTTTCCCTTTGGGTGCAGAGTTTATACTCACTTACTCATCATTGTCAGCGCTACTCGACGTCAAAGGAAGAGCGTCAAACGTATTTGTTTTCGTTTTTTGTGCTCGAACTCACTCTCTCTCTCTGTCTCCCTCTCTCTCTCTCTTGCTCTCTCTCTCTCTCTCTCTCTCTCTCCTCTCCCTCTCTCTCTCTCTCTCTCTCTCTCTCTCTCTCTCTCTCTCTCGCTCTCACTCTCTCTCTCTCTGTCGCCCAGGGATAGTTCAGTTTTACAGAACCGACTGGCACGATCAACAGCTGCCAGCCCAACGCTGTACCTGCCCCGCCCACTTTGACAGCATTGCAGCTATGTATATGGATCAAGTGTACGACGAATGCGTCGGAGCGTTACCGACGTCGACGGCGACGGCGTTGTCGTCGTGGCTGATACCCGAATAGAGCTCCGCTCACCGTCGGCGTACAAGAACTCACACACATGCACAGGCTCTATAAAAGCTATTTCGTGGCTGGCTGGCCATTCAATCGTACACATTAACTCGTCGCGTAGACTTCGCAGCAGTAGTAGCAATAGCTAACAGCACCTGCCCTCATAGTTTTTTTTCCTACCCGCCCCCTAGCAAGCCGCCCCCTTGCAAGCCGCGCGCGAACAAAATCTAACGCACACAACAGCAACAAAAGTTTATTAATTTACTAACCCAGCAACAAAAAGAAAAAAATACTACTACATCAACAATTACAACGAAACCCAAAGAAAATTCTCCTAAAAATTACTATTTTTTTTCGAGTGCAAGCTAAATCGAGCTCAAGCAAGAGCTATTGCAACAGTAACAATAAAAGTAACTGAAACAGTGTAAAAGGCAAAGCAACAAGCAACAAAAAGAAGTGTAAAGTACAGTTAAGCAGTACATACAAATGCAAACATGTGCCACAATTCGCACATTGAAAGTGAACAGATCGAACGGTATATGGCCTTCGGTCTGCCCCAGAAAGCTGTCAGAAGCGTAAAATACATGATGCGCAAGCGCGAAAAGCAACAGCGCAAAGAACTGCAAAAGCTGCAGCAACAACAGCAACAACAATCACATAGTAACAGCGATGCTGAAGACATTGACATGGGCAGTAGCAGCAGTAGCAGCAGCAGCAGCAGCAGCAACAACAGCGACAGCGGCACTGACGTTGACATTAAGCACACGCGTATAGTGGAGCAGAAGAACGAGAAGCTGGTAACGACAGAAATAGTAACAGAGACAGCAGAAGAAGTAGCAGCAGCAGCCTCAGCAGAAATTATAATACCTACAGTAGAAGCTATTGTAACAGACATTCATAATAATAACAGTAACAGCAGTAGCAGCAGCAACAGCAACCGCAACAGCATTAGCAATAGCAACAACAATAATAACAACACCAGCAACACCAACGACATTTTGAAACTTCCCAAATTTTGTGGGCGTTTTCATAAAATGCAGCAACAGGAATCAGAGATTAACAACTCTGTGCACAGCAGCACAGCAACAAGAACTACAACAGCAGCAACTGCATTAACATCAACACAGCAACAGCGAAAACACAGCTCAATGGAGCCGTCGATGGACGACGCTCTGGCAATCGGCACACAAATGACCCGCAAATTCGCGGAGCGCTGCCATTGCCTGATCGTCAAACTGCAAGACAGTCGGCTGTACACGTAAGTCTCATTTGAAATCTTCCTCCTAATGCTAATTTACTTACGTAAAATATACATAAGTTAAGACAAATAAATAGACAGTTTCGACGACAACGTGTATTCTTATCAGTGTAATTATCACGGCACTCGATCATGTCAATCACGAGAAAGAAGATTACACCCACTCGACAAACTTTTGTTTCACCGAAAACACGCCTCCCTTTTTTTTCATTTTGACGTCGTCGTTATCGTCTGCCAGTGCAAATATTGCAAACGAAGTGCTGCCGTTTTCGTTTTCATTTTGCGTTTACCGTTGGTCGTTATGCAAACAGCTATTGGAAGCGACAATAGAGAGCAGCGGAGGGCACTCGACAGATCAATTAGAAATGAACTTTTAGCTTTTTAAAAGCTCTAACGAGCTCAAGTTGTCGACAGTGCAGTTGGCTATAGCTTACTGGCTTTCTGCAATTCAGTCTGCATCATTTGGAAAACCTTATTTAACAGCTTTTGTTCACTCAAAGTCCCAGAGTACGCAGCTTTAGTAAATGATTCAACTTGATACACATGTATAAAGGTAGCCCCCTAAAATGACGATATTTTTATCACACTCAATTTATAAATAATAACGAAGGCCATTGGTCGACTGCTAACGCCCCTTTGAATAGTGACTCAACGATAACTTCCGCTGGTGTTAGATGCCCTGGAGAAAGCTTCTAAAAAAAAAACTACCTAATGACGCTAACTGACGTATCGCTGCAAGTCAATAGAATTCCCGCCCACGAGTACAAAGTTCAAGTTGCTCGGTCAGGCAACGTCACGGCTCCGACGGCGACGCAAACGATGTCAGTGTCTTACCTGCGTGGTTGGCAACGTCGACATCGACGTTAACGCTGCGTTGTTAATGTACTGAGTCAGCTTTCTGCGTTTGGCAGCTTATCGTAAACGACGGCGGCATCGCATTGTTAGCTTGGAGAGCAGCTGTTCAATTGAACAGCTGATTTATGAATTCGCTCTCAGTTTCGATTGAACCTGTGCGTCGACATCGGCAGCGACAAATGTTATATTATCTGGCTGCTCTGCTGCCTTCGCTGTCTCGCCGCCTCGTTGCCGTCGCAAGTGCGGCAAACAAGCACACATGTATGAGCATGCATGTGCGAGAGTGTCCGTGTGCTTATGTGTTTGTCTGTGAGCAGTTTTGCAAATTCGTTGTATTAAATTTAGTGACCATTGTCGCTCTAATTATTGTTGTGCAAATGGCAGAATACAAAAAATATATGTATATGTATGTGTATGTACAATATTTGGTTGCATGCTGTTTTGCACGTACACCATTTTCGACTGTATTCGTAGCTGACAAAGCAACAGTACCGACCTACGCTACGTCGATAAACGTCACATGCACATGATCTATGCGAAAGCGAATGCAAAAATGTGCAAACCAGACGCAACGTAACGCAACAGAATGCAGCGTAACGCAATGCAACGAAACGTAACAAATGCGTAAGCAGGTAAGACTGAGATTACAATGCACTATGGGTAATTTTGCCGTTTTTTGGGTATTTAGTGTTTTTTTTTTTTTATATCGTGAACCCATTGAAAATGGGAATTCAGGGTATAATGGTTTTGTGAAAATGTATGTAACAGGCAGAACGAGACGTCACAGATCCCATAAAGTATATATAATCTTGATCAGCATAAAAATTAGGTTGATTTAGCCCTGCTAGCCCTACGCAGTACGAGTTTGTTTTGTTTTTTCGATAACTCATCCCATTTCCAAATTATCGATAAAAAATTCATTTACTTTTTTTAAGGTTTTTTGAGCATAACTTTTACACGGTTTTAGCTAGAGACTTCAAATTTGTATATTTAGATAGATATTATGGATACGCAGATTGTGTAATTTAGATTTAGATTTTGGTTGTTACGCCCCCTTCGCCCTCAATTTGAAAAAAAAAAAAACGCATTTCAAATTATAGAGACTTGCGATTTGGCAAACAGATACATTTAGATTCTCTTAATGTACTCTGAAAATTTCATGAGAATAGTCCATCTAGAAATGGAGTTATAAGCGTCCAAAGTTCAGCCCAAGCCACGGCAGCAAATGCGCGGTTAGCAGAGCTTGCGCTCATACGTTCGTAAAGAAGAAGAGTATTAGTTTTTTTTTTGAAGGGTTCAGGGTATCTCGTGGTCGAACCGTCTCTACTAGAGCCTTCTCGTTTTTTTTTTTTTTTGTTTTTTATTATAATAAATTATAAAAATAGACGTCACAGACCCCATAAAGTATATATATTCTTGATCAGCATAAAAAAATAAGTTGATCTAGCCATCCGTCCGTATGAACGTCGAGATTTCGGAAACTACAAAAGCTAGAGAGCTGAAATTTTACATGAACTCTCGTATGTTAGTTCTGTACGAGTTTTTGTTTTTTTCGATAAGCCATCCCATTTCCAAATTATCGATAGAAAATTCGTTTCAGTTTTTTTACGTTTTTTGGTCATAACTTCTACACCGTTTAAGCTAGAGACTTCAAATTTATATATTTATATAGATATTGTGGATACGGAGATTTAGTAATTTTTTGATAAAAAGAAGAAGCGTTTGAATCTTGCAATAAAGTCTAAAAAGCAGACAGACTTCATCACGCACGGAAGCGCAATAAAATCCATAATTTCTTAAATATTTTTAATAGAACAATGAATGCCTCTGAAACGATTATATCTTCGGAAATCTTGAGAGACGATTTTGAAAGTATAGAGGTATTTCCCTTCCTAATAAAATGATAAGTATTATACTATTTGAGGTTGAAGAATTCGAAGACGATTTTAGCGGATCAATAATTCTAGCTGATCAAGAACTGGAAACTGAAGAATATTATGTTCTTTTTGAACAAACATAATTAGTTTAAAATATCAATAACCAAAATTAAAAAAAAAAAAAAAAAAAAATTATTTTTTTATTAATAAAAAAAAAAAAAAAAAAAAAAAAAAAACATCTGGTGGGTGGGGACATGCCCCCTTTTCCAAAAATATGTCTGAGGGAATACATAATAATAATATAAAAAAACAGTATCAAAAAATCTTTGTTATCAAGTTATTAATTTACTCCCGATAATTTGCACAACGGACGCGTCGCTGCCAGTGCAAAGCACTTGATGTTGTGTGTTGCTGCTGCTGCTCGTGCCGTTGCCATAAATACTGGCAAGTGCGAAAGTTCGAAGCAAATCTAATCACAACGAAAATGGGTAGGAGCGGGGCACCACTAAACGGTATAATATGTACACATTTGCATTACGAAGTCCACACAAAGCACATTTAGATTTACACGCGAACACACGCACACAGCATTAATAATAATAACAGCAATAATTATCACACATTTTTTAATAACTATCTTTCTCTCTCTCTCTCCTCTCTCTTCTACCCCCCCCCCCCCCCCCCCCTCTTTTACTCCTCTCTCTCCTTGCTTCTATGCATCTATTTATAGAATCCTAACGCGTACAACGCAACCGGCGCATTTTATCGCCATTTGCATTTTGTCCTTTGTGCTCCTGACCGTTGGACCCGATCTCACAACGACTACCACAATAACGACAATGCACAGCAGCCAGTTGGCAACGGCAGCGATACACGCAACAGCACCAACAACAACGACACAGACGCGCAAAACCAACACCGACACCGACGCCGCTGTCGCAATGGAAGAAAGCACACTGGCAACCCTAGCATTTCTAGGCGCATTCGCCACACACTTTGGTTCACAAATATGGATGACCTTTGTCTCTGGTAAGTTGCTCAATCATAAGCATGGGCGTCGCTGCCCACGCTGCTGCTGCTGCCTTGCATCTACTGCTGCTCGTTCCATCTGCCAATCATTAATCATCCACTGTGTCCATATCAATGTCAAAGTAAATGACATGCAAATCGTAGGCATTATAACTGTACTTTCCGATATTTGTAACCCATTCTAATCTCTTCATTCTTCTATTGCTCTCATCCTATATATTTTCAGGCCTCTCGCTGTATTTTTCGCTACCGCGCCACACCTTCGGCCAGTGCCAGCAGATTTTATTCCCCAAGTATTTCGCTCTTAACGCGATGCTAAGCATCAGCATGCTGATCATTTATGTTAAATATTTTCTGACCGGCTGGACAACGGCGGCAAGTGTTCAAATTAGCTCCTTAGGATTGACGGCCGCCATCGAGGTGGTGGTGCGTCTCTATCTGGCCCCGCCCATGCTGCGCCTGATGCACGAGAAATATAGAATCGAAGGTGCTATCGGCAGCGGCCAGGAGGTGGGCAGCCTGGTCCAGGGTGATCTTGTAGATTGTCCGCACTATCAGCGTATACACAAGGCATTTCGACGCATACACCTGACCATAGCTATCGGCAATATGATTGTCCTATTGGCTACCTGTCTACAGTTGTATTTTCTGGCATTGAAAATACGAATTAGCTAAGACCCGAACCACACTGAGCCCCTTTTATGCAAGAATCGCAGTGCAGACACAATTTCGGGCGGCGCCTGAAAGGCTGCACTGCTTTTTTTACGACCCGTTCCCACTAACACGCCCTACCTGCCTAACCTGCCTATCTCTCTCTCTCTCTCTCTCTCTCCCTCTTTCGTCCTTTGTAATGCAAAAGAATTTAATATCTGTATAACAATTTATAGCATAGTTAAGTAACATAAATATATATATATATATATATATATATATATCCACACACACGCACACATATAAAAGTTGATATTGTATTCAATCTGTCAAAAATTGTCTCAACTTAAATTAAAAATAACATATTTAGTTTATTAGAAAATGCATATTTATATCAAACAACAACAATAAACTGGTTAAAAAGAAAATAAATTAAGCAAATTTTGCATCTCAAGTGGAATAGGAAATAGTATACCTGTGATAAGACTCAAGAAGCCCACGCGAAAGCAGCATACATACACACACACACATATATATATATATATATATATATATATATATATATATATATATATATATATATATATATATATATATATATATATATATATATATATATATATATATTACAGCATTTTGTAGAATTTAGTCCATAATTTACACAATTAAGAGCGTAATTAAACAATAAATATCCTTTTTTTTTTGTCTCAAACTCAATTTTTCTATTGATAAACTATTGAAATTATTTAATTGTTTAAGTGGAATATGCACATTTGCAACGAAATTGAAAGTAAGAAATATAAAA
This sequence comes from Drosophila buzzatii, assembly GCA_035045845.1. Taxonomy (NCBI): domain Eukaryota; kingdom Metazoa; phylum Arthropoda; class Insecta; order Diptera; family Drosophilidae; genus Drosophila; species Drosophila buzzatii. The sequence continues at coordinate 881,979 of JAWNOS010000575.1, read as the reverse complement.
AAAAATTTTTTTTTAAATAAATAAATAGTATTAAAAAAAAAAATAAAATAAATACAATGTAAGATCGTATCGAAATATAATATAATAATATAATAAATCAGACATTTAGTTATTTTGGGACTTATTCAAGTTAAAAATTTAAGTCTACAATTTCATTTCCGTTCTTATGCCCGTTTGTCAGATAAATCTTCTATGGCTTTAATATCATCAGCCAAGTTAACAAAACTGCAGAAGTTAATTGATATGAGTTAAATTCTAAAATCAAATTAATTAGCAGAGGTTATGTTTTATTAACAGAAACTGAAACGCCAACCTGACCTATATTAACATTTCTAGATAAATAGAATAAATATCGATAATAGCCACTGCAGTGCACTGTTGGTAAATGTTGACTAGTTTAGTCGTAATGTAAATTACAAATCATTTGCTACTCGTAAGTCAGTTCAAAAATTTCAATAATAGTTATTTATATACATACATATATGGGCGAGAATCGATCTGCATAGCTTCGGTTTCGAAAGCAACGAACAAATTCAATGTTCACTTACCGCTTCAATTTCCCGATCGAAGCGCACCGGACGCAGTCTACAGTGCATCACAGTTAGATAGATGAAGTTGATGCCAATGCCAAGGCCGGACCAGATCACCACGTCCGGAGTGCACTCTATCAGATAACCGTACATGCCCAACATGATGCAGCCGATAAGCATGGTGGCGCGCATCCATAACGAGCCGAAAGGCCCGTGGGGCGCCAGAAAGGCCAGAAAGAGAAATGCCCACCCCAGTTGAAAGTAGAGATGATGCGGTTGCTGCCAGATGAGGCACTGTTCGATGGACCAGTCGCCAGGATTGATGGAGCGCAGGGTGCCATTGTTGTCCCAGGTGATGGTGCCACTGGCGGCGCTAGTACCTGCCGTGCTTTGTGCTATTAAAGTGCCGGCCGAGGCGGCGGCCACGGCGGTGCTGCCTGCACTGGCCACAGCGCTGCTGCCACCAACGGCGACGCTTACGCCGGCGCCAGTGCCAATGCCCATGCTGGCGCTGCTGCCGGCACTATTGATCAATGCCCCAACGCCGACGCCGTCTGCACTGCCTGCCGTGCTGGGCATGGCGTTCGCCTGGACTCTTTGCTCTCTTGCTAGCACTCTTCTAGCCCTTACTATCGGCTGCTGTCGCGCTCCTTCTTTTTGAATTGGTTGTACAGTTGGTTGTTGTCTTTGTTAAGCACTGCCTGTCGGCCCGTTTGTCCGCCTATCCGCTGGTCTGCTGGTCTGCTGGTCTGCTGGTCTGCCGTCCGCCAGCTCGTCAGTCCTCCTAACTGATTTCTTGCCGCGACGCGCCTCCGCTTATTTTGTGCTTTCAGCTACTTCTGCTGCTGTCCCCGTACTTCGCTTTGGGTCACATTGTTGCATAGTTCACTTAATGCACTGTAGCTGGAATTAAAAAGTGTCATTAATAAACAAGTAAAAAAGCTGTAGTCGCGACTGCTCGACTTCGAAATCCCCTGAGCCCGTCATCAAACGAATAATATTCCAAGAATGCTTTGTTTCGATACTCCACGCGTAAGAAACTATACATGCAAAAACACGAGCACACACACGCGTTATTTTACGCTTGTGCGCATGTATGTATGTGTGTAAGCATTCTAAGCGTCATGCTGTTTCGCTTCCTCTCTTGCTGCGCCACATGGCCTCCTCTGCCTGCCTCTGCCTCCAGCCTCCTTCTGCCTGTTACATACTTTTAACTAAACCATTATACCCTGATTTCCCTGATTAATGTGCTAAGGGTATGAACAGTAACACATTACTGATGCATTTTTAAATGCTTCACACATACCAAGATAGCAAAGCAAATTGTGGAGATGATTGTCACGGATAATTTGCCATTTTCATTTTCTGAGCTACTGTTCAACACTAAATAACTAATAATAACTGCCACTTTTTGCTCGATCTTATAAAACACTAAATAAATAATTACTAATTTTTTATACAAATAAAACATCTTTCGATTAATCGATTATTTCCGCTTTTGTTCGATTAATTTCGATTTATAATCGCCCAGCTAAATTTAATCATATGATTCAATAATCGATTAATTAAAATTTTTTGCCATCACTAGTCCTGCCTATAATAAGGTTTAAGCACTAACCATACAACACATAGACTGGACAACTGGAAGAAATTAATGTGCACACTTATTTTTTGACAATAGAACCCCATCAAAATGTTCTCATGATTATTTGTGGAAAGGGTATGAAAATGTTGATGTGCATACAGAATATTTTATCTCGATGACCATGCACACACACATTTACACTACCGCGCTATATGTGTAAGCATTTATGTGCTTGTGTGCGAAACTTTTGCTGCCTGCAGCAATTCTAGGGCCTAACATTTGCAGTTCGTTGTTCTTGAGGGCCTTGGCCTTAGAATTGTATGAATTGCTCGATCTTGTAGACTTTCAAATCCATTTCCCCGGTGTACATATATGGTAAGTATGTTTATATGTATACATATGCATTTATTCTTACAGATAATGAAATAAATGAAAAGGCTATAATTAATTTAGTAACATTTTTGAACCGCTAAATCAAAGTTTTGCATTAACAAATATCGAATTTATCGTGTTGCGGATTATAAACTATTTAAGTGGATCAAGAAATTCATCTGTATTGACAAATGTCAGAATACACCATATACTCATTATTGCCAAAATGACTGCTGCAGGCCGTAAAGGCTCATTTGACAGTCACTCTACAATTCCAGCCATACAAAATAGACAAACTACTGAATCGCGCAGGTAGCAAGAGTAGTTACGCACACAGTCACATAAATGCTCATACATGTAACAAGATATTGTAAATGTGTAAGTGCATGCTCATCGCCAAAAAGGAATACATCACGCTTTCATACCCTTCAAAAAAATAATCACGAAAACACTAAAATTTTGCATGAGCATGGCAAACCTTTTTAAGAGTTCGGCATACTCTTATTCGTCGCGAATCGCGACTCGCGGACAAATTTCAATTTTTGTGAGCTGCTGGCTTGTGCCTGCGTAGACACACATACGTACATACATATATATATGAGAGGCATAGAGAGAGTGAGTAAAGAAAGAATAGCACACAGCGGTGCTTCATATGAGAATAGAACCGTTTCGTTCGAGCGCTGGCAGCGAACTATACATATATATACTGTATATATTTTCGCTGCCCGAACAGTAAATTAAAGAGCTGAGCAAATACGAAGGTGACTAGGACGGGAAATCATAATGTGAGTTGCGGTGTTGCCTTTTCTAGGCCACATATTAAAGCGTTCATTTATTTTCAATTCTCGCGTGCGTGTGCATGCAACTGCCGGTCAGCACGACCAACACCAGCAGCAGCACCACCATGCATTGATGTTCGATTTTACACCCTTCTTGAAAATTGTATGAACTGCATGCGCAAGTCTATGTTAGTTTATATATGTATATTCGTTAATTATACCCTGAACCCATTGAAAATGGGAATTCAGGGTATAATGGTTTTGTGAAAATGTATGTAACAGGCAGACGTGACCAAATTCTAAATTTTTCGATCGTTACTTTAGTTTTGTCAAAAGGCGCTTTAGCAGTGCCTTATTTGGTTTTAGTTAACGTAACCCAGGTCAAGGCAGTGGTGCTGGTGGTAAGCGCCATACAAGCCGCAATGAGGTGCGTGGGTTCGAATCCCGCATTGAACTTTTTTTTCCCCAAATTTTTATTTTTTAATTTTTTTTATATTTGTGTATTTTATATAATTATATTTATTATAAAATGCTTGTTGCCAGCGCCAATTGATAATAAGCTTACGCATATGAATTGTGCATTTAAGCACTAGAAACTGCTTTTCCGTTTTGCCACGCTGCGTGGCAAGCAGTTTTTCTATGCATGCATATATATATGTACGCACGTGTAAACAGCTGTTTGTAAATGTATACACATCCAAGAGTGTATACATATTCTAAGAATTGCGATTGTATTGTTTTGTGTTGTCACAAGCTGCTGATCAGCTGATCAGCTCATCAGCTGTGAATTTATTTAGTTTTGGCTAACGATTACATGTTATTTTTAAATTACCTGGGTTTGAATCCCGCTGGAAATTTTTTGTTTATTAATCGAAAACTTATACATTTTATTTCATTAATTAATTTATTAATATTTTTATATTTATGTTAAAATGCTTTCTGCCATCTTAGCAATTAAGCTATTATAAGCATGAATTATGCAGTTGGCCACAACAAATTTCTTTGCCGATTTGCCACGCCCCCAGTGGTCGTGGACGCATAATTTGTAGCCAGTTCTTAGAAAGAGCCGAGGCTAACATAACTGCAAAATTTGGTTGCTTACATTCAAAAAATGCGTATATTACAGAGTATTTTTCGATATGCCACGCCCCCTAGCATTAACGGTGTAGAAGAAACGTTTTTCCCGGTTTGCCACGCCCCCAATGGGCGTAGATATATCCTCCATAGCTTTTTGAACTTGGGTTGTCACCGCTAGTATACATTCCAAATGTCAACTCTCTAGCTTATCATCTAGTATGATTTCTGGCCTATGGGCGGATGAGTTTTCCGATTTGCCCCGCCCCTAGTGGGCGAATCGGGAAAATTTTAACACTTTATAATTCGAGAGCATATATGAGCATATGTTCCAAATTTCAAGTCTCTAGCTCTAATAGAGCCGAAAAATATTGCGTTCATACGGACAGACGGACGGACGGACAGACGGACGGACGGACAGACGGACGGACGGACAGCAAGACGGACATTGCACAAACCCAATAGACTCTTTATCCCTTTTTGGGAACAGAGTCTAATAAAAATAACAAATAACATTATAGATATCACCAACACAACATTTCTATTTGCTGATGCTACTGCTGCTGCGGCGACTACCCTTCGTTTAGGTTTTGTACATATGTATACAATTTGAAACTTTAACTACTTTAAATGTAAATATGTATGTATATAAATATATATTTATTGATATGCATGTGTGGGTGTGTGTATTTTCTAGTTAGTATATCGCTTAGCAGTTGCAAAAACTAATTTCTGTTTATCACACACATATACATACATGCACAATTATACGTTCACCCGGGCAGACACACGTAAGAGCACTTTGTTGTTAATTGCAATTAAATATTAAATTTACCAGCTGAAGCAAACTCGGGTCTTGAGTTGCTAAAAAAAAATATATAAAAAAAAAATAATAAAAAAAAAAACACACACACTAGCACTTTAAAGTAAAAATAACAATAACAATAAGTCGGCAGAACAACGCCGACGTCCGCGCGAGAGCAAAGACAACGACGAGCAGACGACCGCGTTTTAATGACTATTACTTATGCATTGCGCAGGTCCCACTCTCGGCATTCGTAAGAGAGCGTAAACACTATAGAAGTTGTGACGTCACAACGTATTATGTATATATACAAACACAATATTTGACACAATATATATAACACAAACTACTTTAAAGTAAAAATTTACTTTAAAAGTTGGAAGCGTCTTATACCCACTTAACCAAGATTAATTATGCAATAGATTCAGGTTACTCAATCATCACATAACTCTCACACAAATAATTAAATTGTGACGACATGCGCAGAGAGATTGGGGTAGCCACATAATTCTTTACTCAATTGTCAGCGACGCATCTGGTATCCTAATATTATCGAAACCTCGCAGCACATAACAATCAACAAATGTGCGCGGACATTTTGAATGTCTGATACATGCTTATACATGTGGGTACATACATATGTATTTGATAAATGCAAACAACGGCTTCCGAGTGAATCTCGCTTGTGATTACAATTTCAAACCATGTTAGTCAATATTATACAGCACATATCACGAGCAATCAGCACTTCATAAACAAAACAAAACATGGGATAGATGCAAACAATTTAAAATTACATTATGTGACTAAGCGACATTTTGTGTACTTTCACTAATCATACAACATGGTTGGTGGTACTGTATATATAGAAATACTTGCATACATAGATTTATCGGCATTTGTACAAGACATATTGATAAAAGATCATCGGTGTTCATAGGGGTTGTCTGTTTTTGGCACTAAAAAGCTTATACCAAAACAGAAAACGGTTGGATAAACAGACAAGAATAATAAAATTATTCTCATTTGGGTTAACTTTGAGAAACAAAAAGTAAATAAAAGCTGGTTGGCGCTTAATTTGTGAAAATGGTTATCATACAAGATTGTTAGTGCTAAAATTAATAATCATCGATTACAAGGCAAATCCACGAACTAATCGATAACATTGCTTAAAGGGCGAGCGTCTCGCAAAATTTTTCTTTAGGCTGCCACGAAGCTGCGACTCATTTATTTTCATATATTTTGTTTGTTTTTGAAGTGAATCTACGCAAAGTAAAGAGCCCAAGTAATGTGAAGAATTGTTTCGTGAGCAAACCCGTGTGTGGAAATGCTTGTAGTTTAATCCAGAGAAGAAACCAATTAACAAGAAAAGCCGCGCCGGCATTTTTCAGCAGAGAATCAAAACCAAACCAAGACCGAAACAAATACACCGACCATGACCGTGGACAGTATTAGTGGAAGTAATGGTGTGACGATGAAAGCACGGGGATTCCTAACATGGGAGAAACGAGAGCATCTTGTTAAACTAGCGATACTTTTTTTGGCCGCTGTTTTATGTGAGTTTATTGGAAAGGAGTATTAAGTTGCACATACATACACACACAAACACACACACACTCATAAAAAGCAGTTAATAATTAATTCATATATATGTATGTGAAATTAGAGAATATAATTATGCATCGATAAATATTACCGACAATCAACATATCATATCGACAATCAACAGTGTACGCCTTGCATGTTCCACTATAGTTCTCCGTATCCAATTTGACGCCTTATCTTATTTTTATTTATTTATTTTTTATTTGCAGCGTTTGCCACACGTTTGTTCTCCGTGTTACGTTTTGAAAGCGTCATTCATGAATTCGATCCATATTTTAATTACCGCACCACGCGGTTCCTGGCCGAGCAGGGCTTTTACAAATTCCACAATTGGTTCGATGATCGTGCCTGGTATCCGCTTGGCCGTATTATCGGCGGCACTATTTACCCTGGGTTGATGGTTACTTCGGCGGCCTTATACAGGCTTATGTGGATGTTGAATATAACCATTGACATACGCAATGTCTGCGTGTTTTTGGCACCGTTCTTCTCCTCGCTCACGACGCTTGTCACCTATGCGTTGACCAAGGAAATACACGTGAGTACCATGTCTACTCAAAATTGAGGTTAAGAACTAACATGCGCACGAGAAACTAATTTAAAATTAAACATTTGCAGAGCACTGGTGCTGGTTTGGTTGCGGCAGCGCTGATATCAATCGTTCCGGGCTATATATCACGTTCAGTGGCTGGATCTTATGATAACGAAGGCATTGCCATATTTTGCATGCTCTTCACCTACTATCTGTGGATCAAGGCCGTCAAAACGGGCACCATATTCTGGTCGGCAATGTCAGCGCTTGCCTATTTTTATATGGTCTCATCGTGGGGCGGATACGTCTTCCTCATCAATCTGATACCTCTCCATGTGATTGCCTTGATGTTTACTGGGCGATTCTCGCACAGAATTTATATCGCATATAGCACCCTATATTGCGTAGGCACTATTCTCTCCATGCAGATATCATTTGTCGGCTTTCAGCCCATCCAGAGCTCTGAACACATGCTAGTAAGTCCTGCACAATTTTAATTATATTTTATATGGTTTAGCAATATGATGATTACTTATGTAATTCTTGATAGGAAGAGTATGAAACATAATGAGTACTATATAATAATCTGATATAACCTATATTTTTTGTTTATTTTGCTTATACTTAACTATGCTAAATCTAATATTTTTCGTTTTGATCTCTTTCAGGCTTTGGGGGTGTTCGGCGTCTGCCAGGTTCACGCCTTTGTGGACTATCTACGCTCGCGTATGCCGAAAGATCATTTTGAAATTCTCTTTAAGACGCTGGTATCTAGCGTGATCAGCCTGGTGTTGATTATTGGAACCGTACTAACATTGACAGGCAAGGTATCCCCTTGGACAGGTCGTTTTTATTCACTGCTGGATCCATCTTATGCAAAGAATCACATTCCAATTATTGCTTCCGTATCGGAGCATCAGCCCACATCTTGGTCATCATTCTACTTCGATTTGCAGGTGAAGTATTCCGCTAATTACAGAAAAGCATCTCCTCTGATGATGACATCAAAACAATGTGAATGACTAGCGCCTTAATGCACACATTGATTACAAGCACTTTGATCGCTGATGCCACATCATTTACGTCAATTCAGATTAAAACCCCTATATGAATTTGCGTCTTCTTTCCATTTTAGATACTTGTCTTTCTGTTTCCCGCTGGCCTCTATTTCTGCTTCTCGCGGCTAACAGACTCCAACATTTTTATAATTTTGTACGGAGTGACGAGCATTTACTTTGCTGGCGTTATGGTGCGTCTAATGCTTGTGTTGGCGCCTGTGATGTGTGTTCTTTCCGGAATTGCCATATCCCATCTTCTGGCCAAATACATCAAGAGTGTGGACGCAGGTGGTGCAAAGCTGGCAACGGAAAGAAAGCGTCAGCACAAGAAACTAGAACAGCAAACTGGTGGCGTCAAGAGCGAGGTAGCCATTGGTTTTGTTTCTCTTATAACTCTGATGCTTATCGTCTATACGTTCCACTGTACCTGGGTCACCTCTGAGGCCTACTCCTCGCCTAGCATTGTGCTCAGCGCACGCTCCCACGATGGTGGCCGCATAATTTTTGACGACTTCCGCGAGGCATATTACTGGCTACAAATGAACACACCTGACGTAAGTTAGCCCAGTATGAGAGGGAGAAAGTTGTTTTGTTTTCCAATTTATGATGAATACTAAGCGTATATTCTTGGTAGGAAGAATATGGAACATAATGAGTACTAACAAAAAGTAGCTGAATGTAGGAAATCAGTTGCTGGTGCCAAAGAAAATTTTAAAATACTAACAACATAATTACAATAATGTGCTTTTCAGGATGCGCGTGTAATGTCCTGGTGGGATTATGGCTATCAAATAACGGCTATGGCGAATCGAACAATATTGGTGGACAATAATACCTGGAACAACACGCATATTTCTCGTGTGGGTCAGGCGATGGCCTCGTCCGAGGAGAAGGCATACGAAATTATGCGCGAACTGGACGTTGACTACGTATTGGTCATTTTTGGAGGGCTGACGGGGTATTCATCCGACGACATCAACAAATTCCTGTGGATGGTGCGCATTGGCGGCAGCACCGATCGTGGAGCGCACATCAAAGAGAAGGACTACTATGCAGCTAATGGAGAGTTCCGTGTCGATAAAGATGGCTCCCCTACCTTGCTCAATTGCCTCATGTACAAAATGTGCTATTATCGTTTCGGGCAAATGTATACAGAGGGCGGAAAAGCGCAAGGCTATGATCGTGTGCGTGCCGCTGAGATCGGCAACAAGGACTTTGAGCTTGACGTACTCGAGGAGGCTTATACAACTGAGCATTGGCTAGTGCGCATCTACAAAGTAAAGGACTTGCCGAATCGAGGTGTCTAAATAGTTTCGAGTGCTCTCTTTCTCTCTATCTTGCTCCCATTCTCTTGATTTCCTTCTCTATGTCTCTATATGTCAGATATTCGCATGCATTCTTCAATTGATAGATGTCTATTAAAAAACATTAAGTTATGTATACATTCATTAAGCATAGCTTTAATTTTAAGCTTTGTTTTAGTTTTATTAAGATTTTTTTAAAATGAAAAATCTCATTTTCAAGAAAATAAAAAGAAACAAGAAAGCTGTAGTCGAGACTGCTCGACGACGAAATCCCCTGAGCCCTTCTTCGAACAAATAATATTCCAAGAATTATTCGATTCGTTTCTGCACGCATGCAAAACCACGCGCACACATAGACACTGATCTACGCTTGTATGCATGTATGTGTGTATGCATGTGTATAAGCATTGCAAGCATCTTTCTGTCTCGCTGCTTTGCTGCTGCGCCGCATGGGTTTTGATGAGAAAACTTTGATGATTAATAATTCTGTTTCTAGATGGACAATCGTATTGATATCTTCAGATTATGATTATGATATTCATATATATATGCTAAACCAAACTGCATGTCTCTAGTATTTGAAATGCATTTTTTTTTTTCATATTTGGGGGTGGTGGGGCGAAATGGGGACCGGAATCCAAAATCTAACAAAAACCGAAATTGTATTATTATCTATATATATGCAGAAGACATGGAGACTCTAACTCTAAAGATGAATTAGCTAGAATTTTATAACTGGTTTCCGATAAATTCGTTTATCGATAACTTTGCAAATATACAAGTTATCGAATTCTGAAAAAAACTCGTACTGCGCGCGCAATATACGGACCTAACACAAAAGGAATGAACTCTAGCTTTTGTATCTTCGGAAATCGAAGCGTTCAAACATACGGACAGACAGACGGACATGGCTATATCAACTTTTCTCGTCACCCTGATCAAGAATATATATTCTTTATGGGGTCTGCCACGCCTCCTTCTGCCTGTTACATACATTTAACAAAACCATTATACCCTGATTTCCCATTTTCAATGGGCTCAGGGTATAAAAAGGTATGGCTTGAATATTTAGTGATTTTTCAAATTGTGCTATATGTTGAACACTATTGACACTAGAGACTTGCAATTTGGCATGTATAGTCGGGTTGACAACCCTAGACCAATAAGCTATGGTAGATATAGCTACGCCCCCAGGGGGCGTGGCAAACCGCAAAAGGTTATATCTCCTACAGTTTTAGAGCTAGAAGCTTGAAAATTGGATGGTTGAGTTACTAATGTCATCCTCTATCGATGACCCAAAACTAATTTTTCAGCCTCTTTGGCGGCGTGGCATATCGAAAAATACCCTGTAATTGTGCGCCTACGCCCACTGGGGGCGTGGCAAATCGGCAAAGAAGTTTGTTGTGGCCAACTGCATAATACATGCTTATAATAGCTCAGTATTAATTGCTAAGATGGCAGAAAGCATTTTAACATAAATATAATAATATTAATGAATTTAAAAAATAAAATTTATAAGTTTTCGATTAATAAACAAAAAGTTTCCAGCGGGACTCGAACCCAGGTCATTTAAAATAACATGTAATCGTTAGCTAAACATAAATAAAGTCACAGCTGATGAGCTCATCAGCTGATCAGCAGCTTGGTGCGAAGCAAAACAATATATAGACACACTTGGATGTGTATACACTTACAAACAGCTGTTTACACGTGCGTACATATATATATGCATGCATAGAAAAACTGCTTGCCACGCAGCGCGGCAAATCGGAAAAGTTGTTTTAGTTTTTGCTTAAATGCACAATTCATATGCGTATGTTTATAAATTATTATCAATTGGCAGCATGCTTTTTATAATAAATATACAAATATAAAAAAAATTAAAAAAAATAATAATTTCTGAAAATATGTTTTTTTCGAGATTCGAACCCACGCACTTATGTAAGTTTATCTTGCATAGCGCTTACCACCAGCGCCACCGCCCTGATTTGGGATTTGTTAACTAAAACCAAATAAGGCATTTCTAGAGCGCATTTTGACAAAACTAAAGTAACGATCGAAAAATTCACAATTCTTAGAATATTCTGGCATGCAAATTTTTGTATGCATATGTACATAGAAAATTGTGTGTATACTCGTAAAGTGTTTACATGTGTAAATCTGTGTGTACATATGTATAGGAAAAACGTTTGTTGCTTGCCATGTACGTTTTCTAATTGCCGAAATATTTCGTTAATTAAATGTTTATTAAATAAATAAGATGCACTTATGGGAACAAAGTATTTCGCAGTTAGTTAACTTTGTTAAGGGAACTATTGACTGACGTTAGCTGTCTACTATACAATATATATTTTTTCTAGATTTAGTCAAAATGATATTCAGGTTCAATGTAGAGTCCCTTGTGGGAAATGTCGCCCTCGTTGACATCGCTGTTCTGATGTGCATCGGCCAACTCAAGGTGGGCTATAAACTGGTCGAGACCATTCAGGGATTCATATACTTCATTAGGCACTTCGTTAATGGCGCTGCACGTAACGGGAGATGCACTCAATTGCTGCGATTCGCACTCCTGCTGTGGTTGGGTCTCCAGCCTATTGGAATTGTACAGTTCGCGTAGTGTTGTGCGTGTAAGATTGAACTCCCGCATCCCAAATCCCATTCGCTGATTGGCATCGTCGGCAGCATGTCGACGCTCCGCTTTACGCACATCGTGTGCCTCCTGCTCGGCTAGGGTGCGCACCAAGGCTGAAGTGTGCCGGGATGACCAGGAGCTGGATGCCGATTTACGTGAACGTTTTATAATTTGCCGACACTTGTTGGTGATGCCGCCGACGATCTCGGAGACGAGTGCAATTCCGCCCATTAAATATCCAATGCCCATCAGTAGGAACATGCCCTCCGTGTCAGCGGTGGTCAACTGACGCTCCTCCTGTATGATTTCTCGCAATGACGAGGTGGTACTCGCCTGCAAGAGGCGTCCAGTGGCCGACCTCTGCATGGCCCAGCTGACCTCATGACCCAGTTTAATCATCAGTCCGCTCTCCTGTGCGATCAATATCATCGAATCAATCTTTCGCTTGTACACCGAGTCCCGTGGAAAAAGGAAGCCAATTTGGAAGAGTGCAAAGCATTCTTCACTCAGATGCAGTGCCGAACGTCGTGAGAGATTCCTAACAAATAAATCACAAAGTGGTTAAGCTATTAGTGATTCGATTTGGTTCTAGCCTATAACCATGTATGTATGTAATGCAAGCTCTATCGACAGAGTTCAGAGCGTTTTTGAGTTTTTTTTTTTTATCTCGTTCGAAGTGTGAAATGCGTATATTTGTTTTGTGTAATACAACGTGTAGTTAGAGACTTGCTATTCAGAATGTATGATCGCTTATGCCATCATTCTTTAATATGGGTAATTCTCCAGAAAAGTCAACTTTTTGTCACGTTCGACACTTTTGTTAAAATAATTATAAAAACTAATTATCTTGAAAATGCATCAATTTTAGTGCTGCAAATGACAAAAAACTTCTTTATTTTAACAAATAGTTAAATATATTGCTCTTGATTAGTACTAAAATGAATCCGTTTTCAATATAATTACAAAAAACCAGTATCCAACGTGACTAAAAGTTGACTCTTCGGGATAATTACCCATATGTTACAGTTTATTTGAATATGCCCACCAAGGGCTTGACAAATCGTAAATTACTTATACTATTCGTAATCTTAGGTTAACGCGTTTATATCTGAACAATTTCCTAGGGATTCAAATTTTAAATGAAAAACCCTTATAGAAAGATCCTGATATGCTCCACTCCTGGTAGGTGTATCGGAAAAATCGTAATACATCATCAGTCAAAGATACCCACATGTATATATTCAAAATTCCTAACCTCAATAACAGTGAAGAGCGTTGCACTAGTGCGCACAAGTCGATAGACAGACGGACATCAATGCGGACATTGCACAGAACCAATATACTATTTCATTTGGTAAATGAGCCGACTCGACTACGAACGTATAAGCGCTCTCTGCGAACCGAGGAGTTGCTGCCGTGGCTTGGCGATGGGTTGGGCTATACTTTGGACGCTTGTAACTCCATTTCTAGATGGACGATCTTCATGAAACTTTCGGAATATATTAATAGCATCCAAATGTGTCTATTTGCTAAATTACAAGTCTCTAGTATTTGAAATGCGTATATGCTTTTGCCGAGACTGCTCGAACTACAACTATATATGCAAAAACACGAGTACATACACACGCTGATCTACGCTTGTACGCTTGTATGTGTGTAAGCATTGCAGGCGGCTTACTGTCTCGCTGTCTTTCTAGCTGGGCCGCGTGGGTTGTGTTGCGAGAACTTATTTGATTAATAATTATGTTTCTAAACAGACAATCAAACGGTCAGATTATGATCATTATATTAATATCAATATTCCAAACTAAACTGTATGTCTCTAGTATTTGAATTACATGTTTACATATTTGGGGGTATAGGGGCGAATTGGGGATCGGAATCCAAGATCTGACAAAAATCGAAATTGTATTAAATTAATATCTGGAATATATATGCAGAAGACTTGGAGATTCTAACTCTAAAGATGAACGAAATATAATTTTATAACTGATTCCCTATTGTTTTATCGATAACTTTGGAAATATAAAAGTTATTGAATTTCTGAAACAAACTCGTACTGCGCGTGCAATATACGGACCTAACACAAAAAGAAATAACTCTCTAGCTCTTATATCTTCGGAAATGGACTCGTTCAAATATACGGACAGACGGACATGGCTATATCGACTCAGCACGTCACCCTGATCAAGAATATATATTCTTAATGAGGTCTGTCACGCCTCCTTCTGCCTGTTACATACTTTTATCAAACTTGTATACCCTAATTTCCCATTTTCAAGGGGCCGAGGGTACAAAAATGTTAAAAAAAAGTGAACGAATTTTTGAAATTTAATCGATAATTTGGAAATGGGATGAGTTATCGAAAAAACAAAAAACTTCTACTGCGTTACTAACATACGAGTATTCATGTGAAATTTCAGCTCTCTAGCTCTTGTAGTTTCCGAAATCACGACGTTCATACGGTCGGACAGACGTAATTTTTAGATTTTGGATGCCACGCCCCCCTCGCTAACAATTTCCAAAAAAACGCATTTCAAATACTAGAGACAAATACACACATTTGGATGCTATTAATATATTCTGAGAGTTTCATGAAGATCATCCATCTAGGGAAGGAGCTATAAGCCTCTAAAGTATAGCCCCCACCACCAAGCCACTGCGCAGGCAGCAGAGTGTGCTTACACGTGCGTAAAAAAGAAGAAATTAGTTTTTTTTCGCAGGGTTCAGGGTATCCCGTAGTCGAGCCGTCTCGACTAGAGCTTTCTTACTTGTTTTTGTGCTGATCAAGAATATATATACTTGTTGGGTATGCGGCGTCTCCTCCTCCTATACATTTTCACAAAACCCTGAATTCCCATTTTCAATGGGTACAGGGTATAATAAATAAATCAATTTGTTGGAAAAAGTAATTTTTTAGAAGAAACACACTAACAAACGTTCTTACTCATTCGAGTAGTTGGATTGAACGAGGTATTCAAGACGCGCCCTAGAGCCTAGGAAGGCGTAATTCCAGAAAAAGCTCTGAGTAACATTGCTAATACCCTCATCTAGGGTGCTAACAAACTCCATTTTTTTGTACAGCTTCGACGTGGCGTCATGCGTGGAGTTCTGGAACCAACTCTCCCAGCCACCGTTGTCTAAAAGAAAGTTCCACTGGTGGTTAGATGTAGAGTGTGATGATCAATCATATTCTTACCGAGCGTGCAGACGCGAAAGAAGAGACCGAGCAAGTTCGTTACAGAGTCGACGGTATCCGGAAAGGCGGGCAGTGTGACAAACGCTATTATGGAGCCCGTGTAGCAAGAGGTAATGATGATAGTAAAGAGCCAATAGGCGCCGATCAGCAGCCGCGTAGACGTCTTCTCCGTATTGCCCCAGGCATATTTCCCCGTAAATGTGAACGCGTTCGTGAACATGCCGAATACGTACCAGAACATGTTCTCGATTTCAGTCCAATTGCCTATCAGATGGGTCAAAGTAAGCCGATCCGTGAAAACAATGGGGAATACGCCACCCAGATACACAGAAATCAATGCCGCCCAGACGGGCCACTGAAAGGGTCCCATTATGGCACGGTATTTGGGCAGGGCCTTCGACGCCAGTGTTATAAATGCTGCACAGTCACGCGAATGACCTACCGACATGTCTGTATTCTGCATCCGTGACTCCGTCAAATAAATGCCGGACATGCCAATGTCGATGCTGCCCTGCAAAATCTGCATCTGGATGCTGTCCACGGCACTGCGCGAGCCAATCATACTGGGCGTCTCCATAATGTCCATGCTGAAGTTGAGGCGCCTGGCAATCATGTTCATCAGGCGCATCTCGATGCCATCCCAGCGCAGCTGTCCTATTCCCGATGAGTCCAGTGACCTTATGCGAAAGATAAACGGTGGCTGATCAGCAGCCGACACCTGAAAACGGTGTCCGGCAAAACCATTTTGGAACTTGTTCGGAAATAAATTGATATGGGGACGTGAGAAGGCACCCCGGATCCAGCTGGTCAACACCATTCCATAATTAGAACCCAGGCCATCTGCATATAGGTTATGCGTGTATAGCACATAAGGTCGCTCCTGCACAAAAGTAAATGGGTATTTATATTCATTTAATATACATTGGGAATTTATATATTTATACCCCGAACCCATTGAAAAGACGTCGCAGACCATAAAGTATATATATTCTTGATCAGCATAAAAAAATAAATTGATTGATCCCTGTCCGTCTGTCCGTCCGTCCGTCCGTATGAACGTCGAGATTTCGGAAACTACAAAAGCTAGAGAGCTGAAATTTCACATGAACACTCGTATGTTAGCTACGCAGTACGAGTTTATTTTGTCTTTTCGATAACTCATCCCATTTCCAAATTATCGGTAAAAAAACGAAAATTCGTTTCAATTTTTTACGTTTTTTGAGCATAACTTCTACACCGTTTTAGCTGAAGACTTCGAATTTGTATATTTAGATAGATATTCAATTTCCTCAATTTGGAAAAAACTCATTTCAAATACTAGAAACTTGAAATTCGGCACATAGTTAGATTTAGACACTCATAATCTACTTAGAAAATTTCATGAAGATCATCCATCTAACAAGTAAGAAGGCTCTAGTCGAGACGGCTCGACTACAAGATCCCCTGAACCCTGCAAAAAAAGTGTTACTCTTCTTCTTTACGCGCGTATAGGCGCGCACTCTGCTAACCGCGTAGTTGCTGCCGTGGCTTGGGGGTGGGTTGGGCTATACTTTGAACACTTATAACTCCATTTCTAGGTGCATGATCTTGATGATATTTTCAGAGTAGATTAAGAATATCTAAATGTATCTATGTGCCAAAGTTCAAGTCTCTAGTATTTGAAATGCGTTTTTTCCAAATTGTGGGCGAAGGGGGCGTGGCATCTAAAATCCAAAAATTACATAATCTTCGTATTCATAATATCTATCTAAATATAGAACATTTGAAGTCTTTCACTAAAACGGTGTAGGAGTTATGCTCAAAAAACCAAAAAAATTGAAACGAATTTTCGATTTTTTATCGATAATTTGGAAATGGGATGAGTTATCGAAAAAACAGAATAAACTCGTACTGCGTAGCTAACATATGAGTGTTCATGTGAAATTTCAGCTCTCTAGCTCTTGTAGTTTCCGAAATCTCGACGTTCATACGATAACTCATCCCATTTCCAAATTATCGATAAAAAATCGAAAATTCGTTTCAATTTTTTAGGTTTTTTGAGCATAGCTTCTACACCGTTTTAGCTAAAGAAATTTGCATATTTAGATATGCCGTCTCGACTAGAGCCTTCTTACTTGTTTACATTTGGAACATTTACTCATATATGCTCCCGAATTATAAAGTGTACGAATTTTGGGTGCCAATGTCAAAAAATAAGTGTGCACAAGCGTTTGTTCCAGTTGTTTTGGGTGCCGCGCCCCTCTCCCCATCAATTTGAAAAAAAAAAAAAAAAACGCATTTCAAATACTAGAGACTTGCAATTTGGCACATGGATACAATCAAATTCTCTTAATCTACTCTGAAAATTTCATGAAGATCATCCATCTAAAAATGGAGTGATAAGCGTTCAAAGTATAGCCCAACCCACCCCCAAGCCACGGCAGCAACTGCGCAGTTAGCAGAGCACGTGCTCATACGTTCGTAAAGAAGACAAGTATCACTTTTTTGGCAGGGTTCTGGGTATCTCGTAGTCGAGCCGTCTCGACTAGAGCCTTTTGACTTGTTTTTAACTGTTCCGATACTTACGCGCTCAGAACTTGACGTCAAGGATTCACCTATGACCAACAGATTGACAATATTCGATGACGATTGGGAGCTCAAGAAGTCCCGCAGCTTCCACTGTGAAGAGCTGGACACAACGACGACCCGACTCTCCGTCTGGGGTCCCAAAATCTTGCGTGTCATTACTGGTTCGGATAGGAACAGTATATAACTTTTGCAGTTGGTGTCGATATGATTTTTTAAGTTGGGATTAACCGGCTCAAAGTTCTCCTTGATGTTGCCATGATAAAACGTCACTGGCATGGTCTACAGAAATATACATGTATATGGAGAAAGCAGCCAAGTAAATGTAATTTGTGGTTTTGATGCTCACCTTGAATAGTATCTTCAAAAGATGCACATTCGCGCTGGTCCCCGTGTTGTCGTAGTAGATGACCGGTGGACACTTGGCCAAATATTCCTTGGCTATTTTTTTGACGAGCTGCACCAAGGAATTGGTTTGCTCCAAATTGTATGAGGGCAGAAATTTGTTGACCAAGAGCTCGGCGCGTGGCTTCGGTTTGCCGTGGAATGTGGCGTCCACACGACGCCTGTAACGCCTCCCCTCTAAACTCTCATAGAGCTGGGGGTTCAAGCGATACCGCTCGATCAGCTGGTGGCTGACACACTTCCGACACGAATCCTTAAAGTCCAGCCCCTGGCTGGAAACCAGCAGCAACAACAGACACATACTCCACACCAACATGCTGCTAATGTTGGTGCTGCCCAAAGTGGCGTCTCCCTTTTATATGTCGGCCCGTGCCTGTACCTGTGCCGGTTGTTGCACGGTGCACGCGAAAGGTCGTCGACAAATCGAATTATATGAATTTCTGATTTGATTACAGGTGTAACACCTGGCAGCAGGAGCGATCATAACAGCGACAAGAATCCCAGCTGGCGTCGTTGCTGTTCTTGTACATTTATATATCAAATCTGATTGCCTCTTGGTTCGTTAGTTTGAACTTTCGTTTCACACGTTTATCCCCCTTTATACATCATATACATATGTATCTACACATGGCACTTATATGCCAATTATATAAAACACTAGAACTATTTAATATGATTTCCCTGAGTGTACATGGTAGAATATTTTTGTTAATCCCGTGTAGCTCGCCAAAGGAGGCGTGGCCTATGGGTCCTGATCAAGATCAATAGACAAATCAATCGAACCCAGAACCTCCCTGGAGAAAAATCAATAACATCTATGTTTTCCATAAAGTGCACTAAAGGCATTAAATAAAGGGTATTTAATCATAATGTAGATATGTACATATATATTTATAATATTACATGAACATGAACCGTTGTATTTACCATGCTGCATTCCACGGTTTATGCATTCATTTTAATCAGTTTTTTATGTGTTCCGCTCTGAACTTGCTCTTCCTCTCACTCTTCCGTTAACATGTATGTATGTTTGCATGTATGTATGTGCAAATTAAACAAAGAAGAGACAAAAGTACATGGTATCTCTTAGTTGAGCAGTGCATCATTGACGATATCTAAATTGTTTTTATTACTCCAATTACTATACCAATTAGATGGTCACAACAACAGATAAAGGAAAACCTTTATCATGTATTCTATATATGTACATATATAATTAATCGTGTTTACCAAACTTGAACGGACGTACTCGATTGACTTAAGCCACTAACCATACAACACATAGACTCAGTGATGCCAATTTTTTTTTTTTAAAGGCAAAACTGTCCGTAAAATACGGAAATAAAAGGCAGAAAATCTAAGAAAAAAGGACAGAAAACAGGACAAAAACATTTTTTTCTAAATTTGTATTTTTTATTATAACAATTTCAAGGCATTGTTAATTATGTTATAATTTTCCTCGTCCCTGGCCTCGTATGTCGCCAAGGATCCAACACGCGCCAAGCACTCTTTGCACAATTCCGTGAGGTGATCCACAGGCTAAATCGCACAATGCTGCGCTATGAACATAGCTAATGCGGCTTCCTGGCGACAGGTTTGGGGACATTCCGGAGGCTTAAAGCGCTCATACTCATTTCGTGGGCGAGCCAATGAGATTTGTTGTGGGGTTACTGGAAAACGCTTGGCATTCTCTTTCTCTACATTGGTCAGTCTATTATTTAATTGCAATATTTCTTCTTTAATTCCTGAGACTTGGTTGGTTAGTGAACTGAACAAACTAAATTTTGAACAGCCAGATATCATGTGATTCGATGTCAAGGCCTACTTCATTCAGAGCAAAAAAAAAAAAAAAAAAAATAATAATTTAATTAGTTTTAGCTTGATTATCGTTTCAAGGCAGCCACTCGTCACACTTGTTCCTGTGGAGATAAAATTAGTAAACGTTTTCACAGAGTTGTAATGTGTACAAATTTTTTTAATATAAATTGTGATTTTAATAATTCTTATTCTTTTGACTATTACTATTATTTCAATACTATTATTTTTGTTAAATTATTATTTTTTTATTATTATCATTATATTATTGTTCGACTTATTTAGTTATATGTTTGTTTCCGATTCCTCGGTAAACGATTTTATTTATTTATATGGCTAGGGAAGCCCCCAGGTTCCTTTTTGGTACAAGACCTACTAAGGTGAGGGTTGTTCCACAGTCAGCTGGGCAGACTCATTTGGGCAATTCTTTTCCTATTGTTTATCTTTATATTATTTAGTTATATATTGCACAACTGAACCAAAACGACAACCAATGCCTAGGTTGGGAAGTCCTTATTTATCCTCTTTAGTTCTAGAAGAACCTACTAGGGTAAGGATGATTCCACGATCGAATGGGGCAGTCTAACGCAATTCGTTTTTATATTGTTTATATTACATATTTCATGTTTTTGTTTGGTTATTTATTGCACGTCCTATCCAGTCAACCGCCTCAATTTTGTTATATGACCACCCGCAATAAATTGCTGCAGTGGTTTATATTATTTTATAGTTACTTACGGCACCCATCACCCGACACAGTAGATAACGTTTTTTTATAAATTGTTATAATGTTTGCCTTACGGTAAGGATTTGAACCTCGATACTTGCATACGCTCAAGGAACGCTTGGCATGATGCAGAGGTACCACCATTTTACCTGCTAACTTTTTTTATGTTATTTTATAATATTTTTGACAACACTTGCCAACAAATTTCTTTTATGTTATTGAATTGACTTACGGCACGGATTTGAACCGAGATACTTGCATACTTGCATAAGGAACGCTTGACATAATACAGAGGTATCACCGTTTCGCCTGCAATTATGTTATTACTTTATCACTTACGTTATGTTATCGTGGCAAGGCTTTGAACCTTGATACCCTGCAAATCACAGAAGTACCACCATTTAGCCAACAATTGTTCATCGCAAGAATGAACAATTTATTTGTTATGGTTTTTATTGAATTATCACTTATTTAGTTATTTTTGCGCCATATTTTACTTTCCATACTGTGAAGAATGTGGGTCCCTGCTCGGGCGCCAGTTAAGCGCACACACACTACGAGAGTAGCGATATGTGCACTGAGTTATATTCTTGCGTAGACAAATACACTTGGATTCCATGAAATAATATATTTAATAGAACTTTGTATAATTTAGGAACAATAGATGTAAACTATATCTCGTCCGAATATAAACTGAACAGAATCAGCTCCGTACGTTGTATTCTGCTCTCATGTTTGATAGGAGAATCCAGCCTACTACGTATCCTGGACTACCTCCTTAACTTATATATATATATATATATACTAATTTAGTACAATTTCGGTTTTTGTCAGATTTTTTATGCCACGACCTCTTCGCTCACAATTTGCAAAAAACGCATTTCAAATACTAGAGACTGAAATTTGGCACATGGATACAATCAAATACTCTTAAGCTACTCTGCAAATTTCATGAAGATCATCCATCTAGAAATAGAGTTATAGGCGTTCAAAGTATAGCCAAACCCACCCCCAAGCCACGGCAGCAACTGCGCGGTTAGCAGAGCTCGCGCTCATGCGTTCGTAAAGAAGAAGAGTATTAGTTTTTTTGCAGGGTTCAGGGTATAAAAATGTAGAAAGCATAATTAATCAAATGCTACGGAATGCATATTAGAAAGACATTTAAACGTATAATTCATAATAGAAATATATTTTCATGAGACAATTTGAAGGCGATAATTGCTTCCTCGCGCATAGTTCGTTGAAATGTTGAATATCCTGTAATAATTACAATAGAAGAATTCTGATTACAGGATGCTGATTGAGACACCAATTGCTTGGCATCTAGACGCAGCCTGCGCGCTGTTTCATTGTAGCGCAATTTCTTTTTCAAATGCGCGCAGAGCTCATCACAGTTGGCGGCGTCACAGCTGCACGGCTGGTGCGCCAGATAGAGACAGCTGCGATAATTCCAGTGTTTGGCAAAGTCGCCTAGGCGATCGCGAAAGTAGACATGCTCCAAGTCCTTTGCACATATCAAATGCCGTATGCAGCTCATGTCATCCTCGTTGTCCAGCACTTGGGTGACCAGCGGCAGTGTGGGAGCAATAGCCACGCCCTGTGCTATAATATATATACATTTTGGGTCGTTTGAGTCATGCATATAGTTGCCAATAGGTCCCCGAAAGTTAAGCACTTGCAAGGGCTCCAAAGCTGCTAAATAATCGGACATGAGTCCACCCGGCTGCAGCTTAACCAGAATTTTGAATTCTTTGGCAACAAAGTCTGTCCAGAACGGTGAGTATGGACGAAGTAAAGGCGCAGCATGCCCAGCCATCTCTGCTCGCAGCATTACATGATGACCAGGCGGAATGTCCAAAATGTTATCATTTTCATCAACATCCAGCGGGACATAGACGAAGTGCAACGATCTCAGTTGAACATCGCCACTGTGCATTTCATTGCTGAGCATCTTGAATCTGGCATAATTTAAGATAACATTCCGCTTACCAGTCAGCAGTGCTTGTTGACTGTGCTTTGGTATATTATCCAGGATGCAATTGGTGCATCCATTGCCACAGCAATCAGTTTCGGCGACTTCGTTCTCAGACATGGGCAATAACTAGAGATGGGCGATACTTCAGGGCTCCGAGATAATTAGATCGGGCCACGATAATTTTATTTACTTTGTAAACTCATTAATATTATACTGACTAGGTTATATTTGAACAATAATTATATACGAATTCTAAATTAATTGTATTGAGAAAATTGTTAGAGCAAAAATATATCGATGTCTTGTTGGCATGAATAATCGCCAAAGTTCGATACCTTTTCATGATAAAAATAACAAAAATACTTAGTATGCCTTTTTCTGACTGTGTCGCAGAGTGCGTAAATAAAACATAAGAAGTTGTCTATCAATATATAACAAAGAATTGTTCAGTAGCCTCCACGTGCAACGCAAGTAACAAAACAAATGACTGGCAGTTGCATTGCATGACAACAATAATGAGCAACTAGTGGTGGAGGTCTTCTTCGAGATCTAGATTTCAGAATAATAGCCCACAGAGGGGAGCAGTTGCAAGCGTTTTATTCTGGCAGAGGGAACATGAATCTGGAATCATTATTTCGCGACTTTAACCCATGGTAAGCAATGCATACAAACTGCCGTGAACTTTATATTTAATGATTTACCCCACCCTAACTGTCATTATCAGTAAATTCATAGTGCACTGCAGCCTATTTGTGTTTGTAGCGCTGTTCGCGCTGCGCCTTGATGGATTCATCGGTAAGATCCACTTTGATTTGAAAGATACCTGAAAAGTGCATGGCTAATTGCAGATTGGCCCTATTGGGCTATATTTACGCCGCTGTGGATTTGGAAATGCACTGCTATAATAGGTGCTATAGTGGGCGCCATTGTTTGGTGTCGCTATCCGCACTATCGCCTTGAAGGCGACTCCTACACGCAGTTTAAGGCGATGCTAATCTCGCTATCTCTGCATCTCATATTGCTTATGTTCGAGCTGCTGACATGCGACAAACTCACATCAGAGCGCCATTTGTGGGTTCTCGTCTTTATACCGCTCATATTTGGCTCTGTTGTCAGCGTTGGAGCCTGCGTGTGGGCCGTTAAGCATGATCGCTCTTTTGAGCTAGAGCTGTTTTTGGCTGTCAATGCATTGCAATTTGTATCACTGCCGCTAAAGCTGGACAAGTTTGTGTATTGGAACTGGGATGTGGTGTTTGTGCCCATGTGGATTGTCATATGCCTTAGCTTGGTCAGCGTACTCTACAACATCATATTCTGTGGCATTATGATGCGCACACCCGAGGTGTCCTTGCAACAGAAGAAGGCGGCTCTCAATGCAGCTGTTGGCAACATTTGCACTGTGCTGCCATTGCTCTGCTTTCAGGTAAAACGTATTGTGATTATTTTACATAATTTTCTAAAGTGATATCCATTTTCGCACAGGTGGTTATTTGCGACAAGCTGGATGGAGAGATCAAATTTCCGTACATTGTGATCTTTTCCCCATTGTTGATCTCGATAGTCGCTCTAATAATCCTGAGCTTTACCGCCAAGGGTGGTAACATGTGGTGGTTTGGTATACGCAAATCGTTTAGCCAGTTCTTGCTTTCGGCCATGCCGTTTCTACAGGAATACGGTAACATCAGTTATCATGCAGAGACGCAAAGCAATGCGGGCCAGTCTGTGCCGCTGGATGCGTCCTCGTCATCCACCAGTAATATGGCTGTCACTGAACCATTGCACGAGTTTAGCAAGCACGAAAAGAAAAGCAAGAAGACAGCAAAAAATGATATAATGAAGCCGGTGGTGCCGTTCATCAGCATTGATTTGCCTGATTAGATAGATAAAAACATATAGACATAGGAAGAGAGCGAGAGAGATAATATATATATATATATATATATATATATATATATATATATATATATATATATATATATATATATATATATATATATCATATAACGCATCGCTGCACATCAATAATTAAAAAACAATAATAAGCATTGCTTGCAATACTATCAGACAAAACATATATATAAATATATATATAGGTGCTTAGCCTTAGGCACTCCCATACATGCATATAAATTGACATTTACAAACTTTGGCTGTAGCTAATTGGTACTGAATTCAATTTGGAAGTTTCCCCGTTCACATCAGCTAAACACAATAACCCACACACGCACATACAAGCGATACACATTCACACATAAACCAACGGAAACAGAAGGCCAGGTAATATACACGCATGCATATAATATCTGTACATATATTTAGTTTATATTATTTAAGGAATTTTAATTTAGTAAACATTCACAAAAAAAATATTGAGCATATTAATTATATGTAAATGTAGGTTTATATATATTTTGTAGCTTTTCGAACAAATTTAAATTAAACTTGAGTAATTTGTGAATTTATTTAGCAACATTTTAAGGAAAACTTCGTTTCATTAGTATTTAAATTATTTTTTCCTGTATGTGTACAAGTAATATATTTGTGTATGCATACACTAACGTTTATAAGGGTTTTTAGATTTTTTAAAAGAAATTGTAAATAATTGATACAATATTAAAAATCTCTTAAGTGCTTCCAATTAATGTGTTCACATATGGACGACACAAGTGATATATATATATATATATATATATATATATATATATATATATATATATATATATATATACATTGTAATAAATCTTATAGTTATATATGTATATATATATATGATAATTGGGTTTGATTTTTATTTGTATTATTGTATTATTATTTGTATTATAATCTTTATTCAAATTAGGAAGCAACAAGTTTACATCTTTGTTTTTGTTGACATATTTTGCATCTTAAATTACTTACGTTGTGTTACCTAAAAAGTTATGCAAAGGTAAAAAGATGCACTCTAAAAAGTTTCAAGTACATATAACCGTTTGTTTCGTAATATGTATCTCGTACAACATATCCAAATAGCCGTTGGAACAGATGAGAGGCACTCAATGAACAAGTTGACAAAGTACCACAGAAATAGAAAACATCAATGCATGGCGAGTTAAACATCTATCATAATACGCTGCTTGAACGAGAGTAACATATATATGTGTATATATATATATATACGGATCGTTTGTAACAAGACTACCAAACCTACTATAAGGCAACTTGTATTTTTTGTTGTCTATTGTGTTGCATAATAACAAATGGCTTCTTTCGTAAATAACAAATACGTAATCAAATTTTGTTGTTTTTTTTTTTAGGTATTCAGCTACAAAGGTATATTTATACATTGAATCAAATTAAAAACATTTCTTTCCAGTGCATAATACAAAGTTATTACGTAATTATAATTATATATTATTTAACGTATTTAAATATATATTACGTAATATAATTTGTTCTGCATAAAATTTGAACTCTCCATTTCATATATTCATATAAATATTTGAAGGAAAAAAACTTATAAAAAAAAAAATATATATATATATATATATATATATATATATATATATATATATATATATATATACGAAAATTCGAAATCGATCTCAAGCATTAAAAACAAAATCAAATAGACAATACTGCGACTATTTCGTTTTAATCTTTGTAAGTTAATTGATTAAACTACATTAAATTATCCAGTGTTTAAAAAACTGCGAACAGTTTTCGCAGATCTGTTATTGCTAGAACTGTTGCTGCGAGCATTTTCGACAGTCGCAGTCGCCGCAAAAGCAAAAACATTTCTTGATCAGCAGCACAGCGCTTCGGGAATCGACAGCTTCGGCAGTTTTGAGAATGCTAGAACTGTTGCTGCGAGAATTTTCAACAGTCGCAGTCGCAGCAAAAGTAAAAAACAATTCTTGATCAGCAGCGCAGCGCTTCGAACTGCGTTCACTGGCGACAGTCGCAGCGCAGCTAGAGCAAAAACTGTCGACTGCCGAACAGCACAGCACAGCAGACAGCTTCCATGGTTTTTGCTTTGCTTCTAGCAATAACAGAACTGCGAAAACTGTTGACTGCAGAAGCACAGCACAGACAAAATTTTACGACTGTTGCTGCTGTGACTGTCAGCTTTTCAAACACTGAAATTATATATTGTTTTCCTTATTCTTGTTGTTGTCATTATAATCACTACGTACATTTGTTCATTTATTTGGTTTACTAAATTTTTTTAAAGGATTATATGAGATATTATATGAGATATATCCAACATCAGCAGCAACTAACTAAGCTACATTTATTTATTATTTAGTTTACTTCTCTATATATTTTTGTGTAAATTTTATATTATTTGAATTCATAATAATGTTCGTTGCCTGTTCCAGCTTAAATGGCTATTGTCTAAATTAGAGCTCTACATAAACCATAGGCTCCGCCAATCAATATATTTTTGTTCGTATTTCTAATGTACATATATTTTGTTTTGTATAAACGATATGTACTACTAAAGTGTTAATATACCCCTATATATATATTGTAGGCTGAAGTTCCAAATGCTGCATGTATGAATTGACGAGATTATCGAAGAACAGCAGCGGCAAAGCATTATATAGAAAGAGAAAGAAAGCGAGAGACAGATAGACAAAGAGAGAAAGGGAGAGAGAGATCGGCAGCAAGTAGTTCCAATTTGGAAAAAAAAAAGATTTAGAAGTTAAAGTTCATGTCTGGTTCGAGTATATATGTACATATATACGTGTGTAAGAGAGAATACTGGCAATGCATATGAGCACAATTGAAAAGAATTAAGTGAATTAAAGTTAATCTATGTATGTAAGGGCAAATCGGCATGAATATTTATTATATTCAAATCATGTACTAAGCATGAACATAAACATATAAAAGTCCCACTTTCGTTTATTACTAAGCTAAAGACACAAATTCGGTATATTATTTCATTATCGAAAGGTCAAACGTGATTCAAAATTTAGGAATTAAATATTTCATAATCGTACACTATCTTGAAATTGATCCAGTAAAATAATCGATTTGAACTTTCAAAACATTAACGGAATAAACGTATATATAGAGCTTTAGAATTAACACAAATCATGCACTGCTATATACAATTCTATGAACAGCATACTAGGTTATTTTTCACAATTTTTAGATTTCGTTTCGCTTTTTGCCTTTAAAAATATGAGCAGTACACAGGTTGTTCACATTGAATATATGGATAGGATTTAATTGTGGAGTTCAATAAAAATGTTTCTTTGATAACTTAAAGACTATATACAATTGTTTGTTGTTTCTTCTGAAAATGCGGAAAGAAGTGTATTTGGGGTTTTGTACGTATAGTTAACACAATGCCGCACAAATTATTAAATCGGATTTAACTAATTTTTAAATTGAAACAGGAAGAGAATATAAGATATATTGAATTCCTACATTCGTTTCATTTTGGTTATGGAAGAGCTAGTTGTAAGTTATCAAGAAGTTTAATGTTACAATTGTACGTTTCGTCTGAGTTGCTTTCTATATAGGTGCAATACTTTTATATGTATAACATACATACAATTTTAAATCACAAAACCGAAATATGTCATCTATGACTTTAAGGTTGTTAGGGAACTTAGTTCATTTTCGGCTTAGTGCCCAAATACTGCCTCAGATTCTCTCGCGGTCCCTGCACAATCAGCATATATTGTGACGGAAAGTCCCATATAATGGTGAAATGGAACAGCATATTGGCAATAGCAATCAAATATTCAAAGAACGCAAACCAACTGAAGGCTGAAATAGAGCATGTGAGAACGTTATTATCTTTATTAATTAGATCTTTTTTAGCTTGGTGTTGGGGCACGCGAACTATTGCATTTGCATTCAATTATATGTAGTGAGATGTCGGCAATACAATTCTAGCGCCCAAACACTTTTCAGTCTTTGTTTGCTTACCCAAATCATGGCAATAGAAACGGTGTTTGGCAAAGAAGACCAGCAGGCCAATGGTGCTCAATATGGAGGCAACAAAGAGTATTTTCTTCCATTTGATGGACTGAAGCTGTTGTGCATTGAGCGTTTTGCGTGCATTCAATATGCCATTTAGCTTTATGGTAGCCATCATATAGCACAGCGAGCACACCATAAACGTAATGAATATTCTCTCATGAACAGCTACAGAATTCAATAATATAATAGGTTAATGGCGACAAACTGTTAACGAAGATAATTTTCTTTTTGCTTACGATAGTTCTCGCGATTCGATATATAGGTCACTCCGCCTAAAGCCGCAATCTCAATACAGTTTAGCACCAGAATTAATGTGATTAGCCAGCTGGTCTTTGGCACCAGCGACGGCGCCAAGCGACCCAATTGGGCGCGATAATAGTTCTTATAGACAAAGGCAATGGGTATACGTGGCCCGATGTGCAGGGCAATACTAAAGCGCCAGAAATAACGCTGCGGACTAACCCCAGTAATTGCACTTATCGAAGGTATTATGTTGTAAACCTGAAAGCCAATATCTTTTTTAATAATATATTTAAATAATATATATTGTATATGCTTATACACGGCAATGTGTCTCGTGTACATCGTCGTACTGGAAGACGTAGGCAGTCACAAAGCATGTGAAGAGCGTAACCAAGGGCAACAGAGCCGTAACCACACATATCTCGTGAAAGCTGGCCAAATAGTGTATGGTTAACGGTTGCTCATCGGTCTGCAGTTTCATTTCCTTGTAGCTAGGCGTCAATTCCTGCTGCTGCTTTGTTGCGCCATACTATGAAAAGCGAAGTTTGTAATTATTAGACTAGATTACATCGAGTGACCGATGCTGCATACGAGAGGAAGAAAAACTGTGGTGATTTGGCGCTTACCTCGCTATAACTCTGGCAAACGTTATCATGATGAGTTTGTGGTTACGTGCACAACAACAAAAAGCTCTACAAAAATAATAAAAGAAAAATAAATAAGATTTGAAAATTAAAATTAAACTTATTTACAAATTACAATAATGGGTTTTATTTAGTTTTGTAAATCAAATAGTGAATGGTACAATTCTTGCTAACTGTTTGAAAATGTTTTGAGAACCCGATACTATTTAAATTGTGATTACAGTGTTCAACAAACAATGCTTAATGCTTTAAAAACCAAGAACTTGCTTATGGATAGTTTTGCGTTTTGTTTTCATGGATTAACGCAAAAAAAAAATTTGTTTAAATAAAACTAAAATACAATATATATATATATATATATATATATATATATATATATATATATATATATATATATATATATATTGTATTTTAGTTTTATTTAAACAAATTTTTTTTTGCGTTAATCCAATGTATGTATGTATATATGTATGTATGTATGTATATATATGTATGTATGTATGTATATTTTGTATTTTAGTTTTATTTAAACAAATTTTTTCCGTGTGTGTGTGTGTGTGTGTGTGTATGTATGTATATCTTAGAAAATTTTTGAAATTCTGTAAACTCTATAATAGATGTTATTTTGGGCTATTGTATTTTGTATATAGGCCAGATATAAAAAGGTTTTATAATTGAATAAATTCAAGGACAATTCAAAAGTTATTAATAAAGCGACTACAAAGCGAAAGAAGATGAAATAGCATGCTCTCCTTCATAAAGGATTAGTTCCAAAAATACTTAGTCAAGACTGACAAAGGATCTAACTATTTGTGTATGTGTGCATGTGGGTAGGTAACTGACGTAATCAGCGTGGAGCTGACGGAAGTAACTTAAATTAAACAAAAACAAATTAATAATTTTGCAAGGCTGAAGCAGAAAATGTTACATTCTTTACAACATCAAATTGAATTCAAAAGAAAAGCAGAATATTAAATAAAATTAAATAAAATATTAAACATGTTAATTAACGTGCGATTAATAAAACGAAACATTAGAATACCCACGCACTACGAAGTATATAGTGCGGGGATTCAACACACATACACAAGTGCATTTGCCACATAGATTGATGCAAAAATATAATGCAGCTCCACAGCTGAAACATTAGCTCAACTGTGAAAAATGGCTACAAACGAATGGTAAACTAAATAGATATGACAAATGCAAAAAGTGAAAAGATGTATGGAACGAATGAAAACCAGGAGGACGGAAAATGTCAGACTCAGGTTAAAGCTGGGCATGGGCTCAAGTGGGCGGCATGCGCAGCAGCGCTTATGGCTACGGCCGGTGGAAAAGCAAAGAGCGAGGCTTCAGGTATACCTGGCACATTTAATGAACAGCCTTTCAGCGGAAAATTACAATGGTACACAAAATAAGCGGAAAGAAAGCAAAAACATAGAAGAAGAAGAAAAATACAAAACGGGCAATAATTTTAAGTTGTTTAAATGAAGCGCGTGAGCGTAAGCGGCAAATGACGGTCTGCGGGGTAATGTCAAGAAGCGTGCGCTGTCATTGGATTATATAATTGCTCAGGCCGAAATTGGCATTTGAAAGTAAAAACCGTTTCTTCACATACGCACGCGTTTTCAGGCTCAGCACATACGCACACGTCTACACTTTTGTCATTGTAAACTTACGGATGGAGCCGCGAAGTTCCTACATTCGTCGCTAGTGCTCCTTGCATTTGATGCGGCAGCTGAATCTGGCGCCACAGTTGACGTTGTCACGACGCTATCTGATGATACTGCCGTCGCTGGCGATGTTCCTGCTGGCGTAGTTGAATTCATTTTTGTCATATTGGAAGGCAGCATTGATGCTCCTTAGCATAATTTGTATGCCACGCTGCTCCCGATGAATGTATGCACCCGCACACGTTTGTCTTCTTTGGGTTTCAATCACAACTCATGTGCTTTCACTTTATAATTTTTTATGACTGTAACGTATTCTTGGCTCCAAGCCCTTGTTATGCTTGGAAAGTACTATTAATGAATTAACATTGAAAGAGCGTCTTGTGTCCATATGCAGTGTTGCCATTTTAGCTTATTTTAAGCTAGATCTAGCTTATTTCAAAATGAAATAGATTAGAAAGTGCTTCATATGAGAATAGAATCATTTCGTTCGGGCAGCGAACTAAATATCAACTGCTATATTCTCGCTGCCCGAGCAATAAATTAAAGAGCCGAGCAAATAAGAAGATGATTAGGACGGGAAATCAAAATCTGCTTCGTGAAAAAAGTTTGTTCAAGTTGTCCAGTCTATGTGTTGTATGATTAGTGGCAAAGCTTATTTTGGCTTTAAGCAAGTTTCAATATAACGTTTTTTTTTTTATACCCTGAACCCATTGAAAATGGGAATTCAGGGTATAATGGTTTTGTGAAAATTTATGTAACAGGCAGAAGGAGACGTCGCAGACCCCATAAAGTATATATATTCTTGATCAGCATAAATAAATAAGTTGATTGAGCCCTGTATGTCTGTCCGTCCGCCCGTCCGTCCGTTTGTACGTATGAACGTCGAGATTTCGGAAACTACAAGAGCTAGAGAGCTGAAATTTCACATGAACACTCGTATGTTAGCTACGCAGTACGAGTTTATTGTTGTTAACTAATTTTTTTCGATAACTCATCCCATTTCCAAATTATCGATAAAAAATCGAAAATTCGTTTCAATTTTTTACGTTTTTTTGGGCATAACTTCTACACCGTTTTAGCGAAAGACTTCAAATTTGTTTATTTAGATAGATATTATGAATACGCAGATTATGTAATTTTCAGATTTTTAGTGGCACGCCCCCATCGCCACCAATTTGCAAAAAACGCATTTCAAATACTAGAGACTTGAAATTTGGCATATAGATTTATTTAGATACTCTTAATCTACTCTATTTTCATTAAGATCGTCCATCTAGAAGTGGAGCTATAAGCGTTCAAATTATAGTCCAACCCACCCCCAAGCCACGGCAGCAACTGCGCGGTTAGCAGAGCTCGCGCTCATGCGATCGTAAAGAAGAAGAGTATCACTTTTTTTGCAGGGTTCAGGGGATCTCGTAGTCGAGTCGTCTCGACTAGAGCCTTCTTACTTGTTTAGAGATTGTAAAGTATTTTTTGACCTTTTAAAGGTGCAAATCAAACCGAAATAGTATTGTAGAATTTTGGTATCTTATGCAATTATCTGCGCAATTTTAAAGTAATATTATTTGATAATATTACGGTAACATCAAACGCTTGAAGTATTTGTGAAAAATGTCGAAAGTAATTTAGGCATTTAAAAAAAAATGGGATCGCTTGTCGTAGAAACATACTACGTGCAAATAAGAAACCGACCGATATAATTCCTTTGTTGGAATTACGTAATTTTACAAATGTTGAAGAAACTGTTGGTCAATTTGGAAAAAGTGGGAAGAGAAAGAAATTAGTTAGGTTTGGGCATAGGTCCTCAATTATAAGCATGCCGGCGGAAATAAATCCTTTAAGCAGTGTCATTACTTGCTATACACATATTATCACTTTCTTGGTCGAATGCTGCTGTTGAGCACGTATTCAGTCATGTCAACATCGTCAAAACCTAATTGCGAAATCAATTAAAAAGTAGAGGTTTGAACGCCATAGTTTTAAACTAATATGTTTTTTTTTTGTTTTTCTTTTTTTTTTTTTAATGAATAATTAAATTAATAATTAAAACATCTGACAAATATAAGGAAACAAATAATGAAATTGAACTCGAACAAACTTTTTTCACGAAGCAGATTATGACCTTTTATTATAACCTTTTTAAGAGTTCGGCATACTCTTATTCAGAAGCGAAGATGTAATCGTCGCGAATCGCGACTCGCGGACAAATTTCAATTTTTGTGAGCAGCTGGCTTGTGCCTGTTACATACATACATATATGTATGTATATAAGAGAGGCATAGAGAGAGTGAGTAAAGAAAGAATAGCACACAGCGGTGCTTCATATGAGAATATAATCATTTCGTTCGAGCGCTGGCAGCGAACTGAATATCAACTTCTATATTTTCGCTGCCCGAACAGAAAATTAAAGAGCCGAGCAAATACGAAGATGACTAGGACGGGAAATCATAATCTGCTTCGTGAAAAAAGTTTGTTCTAGTTGTCCAGTCTATGTGTTATATGGTTAGTGGTTGTATGATTAGTGGCATAACCTACAGCCAGTACTGCCAACTGAAAAGGCTAAGTTGGCAGTACTATCTGTTGGTTATGCCACCAACCACGATTGAGTAACACTAGGTTATGCAAAGCGGTCTGTTAAGTTAACAGTGAAACGTCACAGGGGGTCTGGCGCGCTTAAGTTTGTATGAAAATTAGGCAATTTCGGCACTGTTAACTATCTTAAAACTAGTAGACTTAATTAAGGCGATTCAAGTTGCCAATTTTAAGTTCTATATAGAATCACGAATCTGACAATTTAAGGGTTTTTGAAAATTTTGTACTCTAAGCCTCTTTCTAGGCAGTTATTGCTGAAGATAATGCGATCAACCGCCAATACCTTCATCTTATATAACTTAAACTTTATTTTAAACGACTTTATTTTACAGAAGTAACTAGTAATAACATATACTAATCATTTCCCATCAATCCACATCATTATATCTATCATATTCATTCATCATATTAGAAATCTGTTGGCCAAAGATTGGGTGCGGCATTTTTAGCTTCTACCAAGATATCTGATGGCTGGTTGAACCATATTATCTGTTTCTTTATGTTTGACTACTTATACTCTCAGTCCTTTTTGGGTTTTTTAATTAATACATACATTTTATTTCGGTCTTTGGGCTTTTTTTCGACATGGAAGCAGGCGTGAGCAGCAGCTTGCTTGATATGACTTCAACATGTACTCTATTTGAATATTTAAATATATTGGCATTTATAAACAATACTTATGCCGAAAATTTAAAAAATCATGCCTTCTGATCATTTCTTCGGACGTACTACCCATTTAGAAACTGCTGTTGCTGCTGCCAGAAGGCCTCACACTTTCTTCCATTATCTAATAAGTTTTTGTATTTTAAGTAAATAAAAGTAAGAATTGATCATTTTAATGGTTCTTACTATTCGAATTCGTTGCAAAACAACTTATTTTGGCTGCTTATGAGCACTAGGAGGATCTCTGCATCAGTGCCCGCGGAGTATCCAATTGAATAACAGCGCACACTTAGGACCCTGTGACGTCACAGGGGGTCTGTTAGTTAACATCAAAAGTAACGGAACTGCTCTTTGCGTAACCTACTAGGTCTTTTAACAGTGGCCACCAACCATACAACCACTAACCATACAACACATAGACTGGACAACTGGAACAAATTAATGTGTACACTTATTTTTTGAGATTAGAACCCCATCAACTTCGTATTAGCTCGGGTTTTTACTTTTCGGGTCGGGAGAGAAAAATTGCTGATGGCAAAATCATTCCGCTTCGAGCGCTCGAAGGTGACGGTCGATATTCCAAAAAGGCTTGAAATGTGCCGCTCTTTCCCTTGCACTCTTTCTCTTTCTGCCCTATGCTTTTTACTCTCTGCTCTCTTCTCACAAAAATATATATATGCTGGTACAAACAGCAAGCAGCTCACAAAAATTGAAATTTCTTCTCGACGCGATCCCATTGGTTCCCTTCTGAGCGAAGGGTATACCGAATTCTTATACGGCTTTGCCATGCTCATACAAAATGTTAGCGTTTTCATGATTATTTGTGGAAAGGGTATGAAAGTGTTGATGTGCATGAACAATATTATTTCCCGATGACCATATACACACACATTTACACTTCCTCGTTGTATGTGTAGGCATTTATGTGCTTGTGTGCAATATGCTTGCTGCCTGTAGTGCTATTAGAAACCCAGCAGTTGATGTTCGTTCTGTTCGTTCGGTTGGGTAGCTGCTGTGAGCTTGCATTCACATACACATTTACACTTCCTCGCCATATGTGTAGGCATTTATGTGCTTGTGTGCAATATGCTTGCTGCCTGTAGAGCACTATTAGAACCCCAGCAGTTGATCGTT
Organism: Drosophila buzzatii; assembly: GCA_035045845.1. Classification (NCBI taxonomy): domain Eukaryota; kingdom Metazoa; phylum Arthropoda; class Insecta; order Diptera; family Drosophilidae; genus Drosophila; species Drosophila buzzatii. Next base: position 846,089 of record JAWNOS010000575.1, on the reverse strand, counting down.
CTGTACACATACACATTTACACTTCCTTGCCATATGTGTAGGCATTTATGTGCCTGTGTGCGATACACTTGCTGCATGTAGCAATTCTAATTTCCCAGCGATTGCTGTGGGTAGCTGGTGTGAGTCTACACACACCCGAGCAAATACGAAGTTGATGGGGTTCTAATCTCAAAAAACAAGTGTGCACATTGATTTGTTCCAGTTGTCCAGTCTATGTGTTGTATGGTTAGTGATACAACACATAGACTGGACTAGAGGTGGGCATGGGCCGAAATTTTGCACCCAACCCGACCCAGCCCATGGGCTGAAGAGTAAAATTTTACCCGTACCCGAAAGCTAAAAAAATGTTGGAACCCGAAACCAACCCGCCCGCCCGAATTTTTTTTTTTTTTTTTAATATTAATGAAAAATACAATTTTTATGCTTATATTTACTAAGTAATAGCAGAAATAAAAAATAAAAAACAGCACTTAAATTACATATTTTTATAGAAAAAAATAACATGTCGAGATTCGCGCCTTTCATTTAATAATTTTCGCGATGACGAAGAAACTCTCTCGCTTGTAGTAGAGCTCACAGCGATTCATATAATATGTTTGACCACCTCTTGAAATAGTGTACACGAAGTTAAAAAAAAAAGAAAATATTTGCAATTAAAATATTTAAATATCTCACAATTACATTCTCATATTTCCAAATGATTTCGGGTAAATCGGGTTGAGCGGCATAACCCGCACCCGCCCGTACCCAATCCGAAACTCGATTTTCTAGCCCATACCCACGGGTAACCGCGGGTACCCATGGGTACCCGACAAAAACCCAGCCCATGCCCACCTCTAGACTGGACAACTGGAGCAAACGCTTGTGCACACTTATTTTTTGACATTGGCTTCCACTCCACTTCGTATTTGCCCTTTTATGCAAAAAATATGCATCCGTTATGTAGACATATTTTTCACTAAATAACAAAAATATACATGTATTATGTTTAATGTTTTATTTAATTTAAATTCTTTTACTTAAATTACCCAAAATCGTTTACTTAATTCAAAGTTGTGGTAGGCACACCCCCGCAGCAATCGCTGGGAAATTAGAATTGCTACATGCACCAAGTGTATCGCACACAGGCACATAAATACCTACACATATAGCAAGGAAGTGTAAATGCGTATGTGTATGTGTGTCTGTATGCAAGCTCACAGCAGCTACACAACCGAACGAACAGAACGAACATCAACTGCTGGGGTTCTAATAGTGCTCTACAGGCGGCAGCAAGAATATTGCACACATGCACAGAAATGCCTACACATATAGCGAGGAAGTGTAAATGTGTGTGTGTATGGTCATCGGGAAATAATATTCTTTATGCACATCAACGCTTTCATACCCTTTCCACAAATAATCTTGAAAACGCTAACATTTTGCATGAGCATGGTAAAGGCGTTTAAGAATTCGGAATACCTTCGCTCAGAAGGGAACCAATGGGATCGCGTCGAGAAGAAATTTCAATTTTTGTGAGCTGCTTGCTGTTTGTACCAGCATACATATATTTTTGTGAGAAGAGAGCAGAGAGTAAAAAGCATAGGGCAGAAAGAGAAAGAGTGCAAGGGAAAGAGCGGCACATTTCAAGCCTTTTTGGAATATCGACCGTCACCTTCGAGCGCTCGTAGCGGAATGATTTTGCCATCAGCAATTTTTCTCTCCCGACCCTAAAAGTAAAAACCCGAGCAAATACGAAGTTGATGGGGTTCTAATATCAAAAAATAAGTGTACACATTAATTTGTTCCAGTTGTCCAGTCTATGTGTTGTATGGTTAGTGCTTCTACGAAGATTTCTGATGGCTGGTTGAACCAGATTATCTGTTTCGCAGTCCTTTTTGAGTTTTTTAATTAATACATACATTTTATTTCGGTCTTTGGGCTTTTTTTTCGACATGGAAGTAAGTGTGAGCTGCAGCTTACCTGATATGACTTCAACATGTACTCTATTTGAATATTTAAATATATTGGCATTTATAAACAATACTAATGACGAAAATTAAAAGAATCATGCCTTCGAATCATTTTTTCGGACGTAGTACCCATTTAGGAACTGCTGTTACTGCTGCCAGAAGGCCTCACACTGTCTTTCATTATCTAATAAGTTTTTGTATTTTAAGTAAATAAAAGTAAGTATTGATAATTATTATGGTTCTTACTATTCGAATTCGTTACAAAACAACTTATTTTGGCTGCTTATGAGCACTAGGAGGATCTCTGCATCAGTGCCCGCGGAGTATCCAATTGAATAACAGCGCACACTTAGGACCCTGTGACGTCACAGGGGGTCTGTTAGTTAACATCAAAAGTAACGGAACTGCTCTTTGCGTAACCTACTGAGTCTTTTAACAGTGGTGGTCTACGTCGATGGCATTGTTATCGATATTCGTGCAGTGCGAGTAATAAATCTTTTAGAGAGTCCAACATTCAACAAGTGAAATTATATTCAATAACAACAAAATTAACTTTTATTAAATAATTACCTACCGAAACGAATCCAAAAAATGTCAATGAATCATCGCACAATACGTTAAACGTACTACAAGCTCTGATGAGCCACTGCAAACATACATATGTACTTAACATACATAATTACAACATATTGGAACATATTTCGATTTATGCATGTTTACTTCATATTATTAAACTAGAATATAAAAAAAAAAACCGAAAAAAGGAAAAACAATGAGTTGTTTTAGTGCAATGAATTCCCCTCTGCTAGGGGAAATGGAGCAGACCATCTGCATGCTTGAACGCGGAACAATTGTAACGAAACTCTATGGAAAGCAACGACGTCCGGACCGACGACACCTCATGCTTCTCAGGGAGACGCGGCAGCTGTTATGGTCCACTGTCGCCGCGCACACACGCACCGAATTCGAAGGCACTATCCAGTTGCGGGAGATACGCGAGATCCGTGTTGGCAAGAACTCCAAGGAGTTCCGATTGCATGCCGACGACTGTCAGCGCTACGAGAGCAGCAAATGCTTTGTGATCATGTACGGAAATAGCTTCAAGCTAAAGAGCTTCTCGGTGGTGGCACTATCAGAGATTGAAGCAGAAAACTGGGTCAGAGGACTGCGTTATATGGTTAAGGATACTGTTAATTCACCATATCCGCTGCAAATCGATCGCTGGCTGCGACGTGAATATTATTCTTTCGAAAACGTCAATTCGCACCTGGCCAAATCCGACCAGAGTGCCCAAGTGACCATCAAGGACTTTAAAACATTTTTGGGCAGTGTTAGTTGTAAGATGAGCACTAGCAAATTCATGGAATGCTTTGCAGACGATATAAGACGTAAGCACGACCTCAAATTCGATGATTTCTCGCGTCTGTATCAGAAAATTTTGCTGCCCGCCACATTTGCTACTATCTTTGGTGGCACGGAGTTTACCTACTCGGAAGACAAAAAAGTGGTCCGGCCAATGGAGTTCAAGCGATTTCTGGAAACTGAACAACACGATTATAATAATTGTGAGTTGACGAGCATATCAAGCTTTATGCGTGATTTCGTCCAGGATGTGGAACGCGATGTACAGGAGCCATATTTGACCATGTCCGAGTTTGTCGATTATCTCTTCTCGAAACATAATGATTTGTGGGACAGCAGATACGACACAGTCTTTATGGACATGAATCAGCCACTGTCCTCATACTGGATAGCCTCGTCTCACAACACATATTTAACAGGCGATCAGTTCTCAAGTGAATCCTCATGCGAGGCTTATGCACGTGCCCTGCGTATGGGCTGTCGCTGTATCGAGCTAGACTGCTGGAACGGTCCTGATAATTTGCCAAATATATTCCATGGTCATACGATGACCTCAAAGATAAAGTTCATGGATGTCATTAAGACTATTAAGGATCACGCGTTCGCCACGTCCGAGTACCCAGTTATTTTATCTATCGAACAGAATTGTTCCCTGGAACAGCAACGGAATATGGCACATACTTTGATTGAGGTGAAATTGGCTCACATACCAAATTTATTGGCTAGCCTGTTTGATCTCTTATTAAAATGCTTTTAGGTCTTTGGCGATATGCTGGTCACACAGCCTTGTGATAGAAATGAGCTCCATTTACCATCGCCCAATCAACTGCGCCGGAAAATAATTTTAAAGCACAAGAAACTCCCCGAATTTGATGAAAATCTTAGTTCTATTAATTTGCCTGCAGTTGGTGTTAGTAATGGAACGATCGCGACCTTTAGCCATCGATCTTCACTGGGCGGTGCGACAGATGACAATGAGAATTTGCAGAAGATCTTGAAAAAGGGATTGCTATACTTTAAAGATCCGGTCGATAAGTCTTGGAATCTCTTTCAGTTTGTCCTCACCCAACAGGAGCTCATCTACACATCGGAAATCAACGAATGTCGCAATGGCAATTCGGAAGATGACGATTTTGGACTGTCGTCCTGCTCCCTAAACAACAATATGCATCAAAAGCAAAAGGATAATTCAGCCAATGATGAATTGCATTTTGGTGAAAATTGGTTTCACGGAAAATTGGAAGGTAAGCCTAAATATAGTTCAATTTAATTCGGAATGTGAATTATCTATCTGGAGGTAAGTGGTGTAAAACTCCAACCTTAATTGCCAACCTTAATTGCAATTCATTCTTAACTATAGTTCAGAAAGTTCTCTGTAATCATATTTGTAATATATGCTATTCGATTCTTCGTTTGGTAAGGTGGCAGACAAGAAGCTGATCAACTGTTGGAAACATATAAACATCTGGGGGATGGAACGTTTTTGGTTCGCGAGTCGGCCACTTTTGTTGGAGATTATAGTCTGTCATTCTGGCGACGCAATCGGCCCAATCATTGTCGTATTAAGCTGAAGCACGAGAATGGTTCGATTAAGTATTATCTGGTGGAGAATTTCGTATTTGATTCGCTGTACTCGTTGATCGTGTACTATCGCAAGAATATGCTGCGCAGCTCAGAGTTTTCGATTATTCTCAAGGAGCCAGTGCCACAGCCAAAGAAACACGAGAGCCAGGATTGGTTTCATCCCAATACAACTAAGGAACAGGCTGAGCAGGGACTGATTAAACTGGACATTGGTTCGTTTCTGGTGCGACCATCGGTACAGAGCGTCAATGCGTTCGTCATATCCTTTACGATAAATCGCAAAATTAAACACTGTCGAATCATTCAGGAGGGTCGCCTCTATGCCATTGACACGATGCAGTTCGAGTCCTTGGTATCACTAATTCATTACTATATGAGGAATCCGTTATATCGCAATGTGAAGCTCGTCCATCCTGTTTCCCAGGAACTTCTGCGACATACCGTAATGGAGAATTCTCAATCGCACGGCGAGCATAGCAACAACGATAGCTCTGGCATCTCCAACTACATGGGCTGCAATCTGGATGAGTATGTTACATGTAAAGCACTCTATAGCTATAAAGCCGACAAGGCTGATGAACTCTCGTTTCCAAAGCACGCGATCATAACCAATGTGCAAAGAAACAACTCCATGTGGTGGATAGGTGATTACGGTGGCATGATTCAGCAGCATTTCCCGGCTAACTATGTCAAGGTGAGACGTTGCTCTACGTTATCAACAGTAAATATTTCTATATGGCAGACTAATAATGACGTCTCTTCTGTTTGTAAAGGTCATTGATTCTGCTACTGAAGATTACAACTCTGTGCACGAGGAGGGCAACGATGGACGCACAGATTCAATTGAGATCTATGGCGCAGTGGCGTCCCTCTTCGAATCAAACGAGCCTGGTATTGTAATAAAGCTACAAATCCAAACGCCAACGATGCAAAATCCTTTTATAATCGGATTCGATAATCAGGAAACAGCGTATGAGTGGATCAAAGCCATACAGGATGCGGCACTCATCGCTAGTCAATTGGCTACTGAACGGCGGAAAAAGGAGCGCACTGCACGGGTGGCGAAGGAGATGTCCGATTTGATCATATATTTTCGTAGTGTGCCATTTCGAGATCATTCGTGGATATTTCAAGAGATGTCTAGCTTTCCCGAAACAAAGGCCGAAAAGCAGTTTATCCAACAAAATATGTCTCTCTTTCTATCGTACCATCGCAATCAGATTAGTCGCGTCTATCCAAAGGGTCAACGCTTGGACTCATCCAACTTCAACCCGGTGCCATTTTGGAACGTTGGCTCCCAAATGATTGCACTGAATTATCAAACTGGCGATAAGGCCATGCAGCTCAATCAGGCCAAATTTCGGAACAATGGCCAATGTGGGTATATACTGAAGCCAGCATTTATGAAGTCTGAAAACTTCAATCCCAACAATCCTCTGTCGGACGGCCTCACCGAAACCACTGTCAGCATACGGCTCATCGCAGCTCGTCATCTATTTCGTGGTGGCAAATCGAATAATCCACAAATTGTGGTGGAAATCGTTGGTGCTACCTTTGATAGTGGCGTCAAATATCGCAGTAAAGTTAATGAGAATGGTTTCAATCCCATCTGGAACGAATCCTTTAAGTTTACAGTGCACAATCCACGGTTAGCATTGCTGCGCTTTGAAGTGCAAGACGAGGATATGTTTGCCGAAACACACTTCATAGCCCAGGCCTGTTACCCTTTGGACTGCGTGCGCCAAGGGTACCGCAGCGTGATTCTGCGTAACAAGTTCAGCGAAGAGCTGGAGCTGTCTTCGCTTTTAGTCAATATAGAAATTACAAATCGGGCATCTACTTAGTACAATCATGCAACCCGCACATTGGGCAGATTGCAACATATATCAGAGCATAATTCAGCAAACAATTGCATATCTATCTAAATGTTAGCAAATCAAAAACATATCTAACGCAGCTCTTCATTATGCTTTGACAAAGCTTCATTTTGCACGTAGAAAACTAATTAGTTTTAATTAACATGTTCGTATTCGCATTTCCATTCCTTTACAAAATATTTATGCCATGAACAGTTCCGGGCATCAATGTGTCCATAAGTTGTGGATTTTATGATTGAATGAAACAAATCTGGCAACAATATATGAATTCGCCCTTAAACAACTTAAGAACAACGTATGACGAAAAAATCTTGTTATTTTTTTTTTTTTATTCTATTCAAAGTGACCTTATATAACGATAACGACTAATAAATAATTATAATTAATTAAATCCTTGAACTGATAGCATTTATCGATACATTAAGGAGACTCTTAAGTCATTCTATTCAAAAACTAAGCAATTTTCTTATCCAAAATATTGGAAATAACATAATGAGAACATGCTTACAAGTGCAACATAAATATATACTGAGTTTTCCTTACATGTTGATAGATAATTAAAATCGCTTATATTAGTAAATGAAATAGTATTCGACTGTGGCCTAATGTATTTATTACGTTTATATGCCAAAAATTTGAGAGAACATGGTTTTATATTGATGTTTGATAATAAGTAAATTTTCTTATATATTGTCTACTCCATTATTTTTATACTCTGTTCCGAAAGTGAAAAACAGTATATTGCTTTTGTGCAATGTCCGTCTCGCTATCCGTCCGTCTGCCGTATGAATTCAACATTTTTTGGCGCTATTAGAGTTAGAGACTTGAAATTTGGACCACATACTCATGTATGCTCCCCAATTATAAAGTTAACAAGTAACTACAAGATACCCTGAACCCTGAAAAAAAACAAGTAAGAAGGCTCTAGTCGAGACGACTCGACTACGAGATACCCTGAACCCAAAAAAGGCGATACTCTTCTTCTTTACACACGTATAGGCGCGCGCTCTGCTAACCGTGCAGTTGCTGCCGTGGCTTGGGGGTGGGTTGGGCTATACTTTGAACGCTTATAACTCCAATTCTATGTGGACGATCTGAATGAAATTTTCAGAGTTTAAGAATATCTAAATGAAACAATGTGCCGAATTTCAAGTCTCTAGTATTTGAAAGGCGTTTTTTGCGAATTGGGGGCGAAGGGGGCGTGGCATCCAAAATCTGAATTACATTAACCACGTATTCATAATATCTATCTAAATATACAAATTTGAAGTCTTTCGCTAAAACGGTGTAGAAGTTATGCGCAAAAAACGTAAAAAATTGAAACGAATTTTCGAATTTTGTTTATCAATAATTTGGAAATGGGATGAGTTATCGAAAAAACGAAATAAACTCGTACTGCTTAGCTAACTTACGAGTGTTCATGTGAAATTTCAGCTCTCTAGCTCTTGTAGTTTCCGAAATCTCGACGTTCATACGGACGGACGGACAGGGCTCAATCAACTTATTTTTTATGCTGATTAAGAATATATATACTTTGTGGGGTCTGCGACTTCTCCTTCTGCCTGTTACATACATTTTCACAAAACCATTATACCCTGAATTCCCATTTTCAATGGGTTCAGGGTATAAAAAACAATAACAAAGTTACAAAAACTAAAATATTTCAAGTTTTTAAGCTCACAGCTTATTTGACCCACTCGAGATTATACACAGTATGTTTAAAATTACGGCTAGTTTAAATATATTTAATATTTATTATGGCCCCCATGTTGATCTATTACAGCTTTAAGTCCATTAATTAATGCAATCTTTAGGTCATTTTTGTTGGAAATATTTCGGGACCTGATATTGGCGTCTGTCCTGATAAAAAGTGAAATTATTTCTTATGGCGACATCTTCAGCACTTTGGATAAGATTTTCTTTTAAAATATTTAAGTACATATTTTTATCCATTGTACTTTCAATAAAAGCCAGTCTACCGACTCCTGAGGCAGACATACAGGCCCAAACCATCACAGATCCTCCACCATGCTTAACTGTGGGTTTTAGAAGCTTGTCTTGCAGTTCGGTATTCGCTTTCCTCCAGACGTAGGGTCTTCCATCCAAGCCAAAAATGTTAAACTTAGACTCGTCAGCGAAAATAACTTTATCCCAATAGCTACTATCCTTGTTAACGTACTCTTTGGCGAATCGGAACCTGCTTTCCTTATTTTTCTTATTAATAAATGGCTTCTTGCGAGCAATTCTACCATGTAAATCATGGTTGCGGAGAATACGAAGAATGGTTTCTGCACTGCTTGACTTGCTCAGATGTTGCTCAATCTGGCTAGCCAGTTTTGGAGCAGACAAACTCGGGTGTTCTTTAATTTGGCGCACAATATTTCGCTCATCTGTTTCATTGGAAATTTTGTTCGGAGCACTTCTACCCTTATTTACCACTCTATTTTCAAAAACAAATCGGTTTATGATATTTTGTACTGTTGATTCCGGTAAATTAACAAATTGAGCTATTTTGCGGCGAGAAATTCCATTTTTGAAGTGGTTTAGCACCAACTCCCGTTGCTCTATGGTTGTGCGCTTTCCCATTATTGCAAACACGTCCTTTTCTCACAAAATGCAAATTAAAATTGTGAAACTGCTACAAATTATCTTTGCGAATGCAATGATCAAAACAAAAACCCAGAAAGAACCGCTACTTTCCATTCTAAACGATCGTAACGGCACATTAAATAGCTTGGGTCAAATAAGCTGTGAGCTTGAAATCATGAATTATTTTGGTTATTGTTATTTTTTTTTATTGCTTTTGTTTAAAGAATGAATAAATGAATTTTGTTTTTTATTTTTAAAAATACTTAAAAACAAATGTGCGTTTAAATTTTTTTTAAATGAGAAAGATATAAGCCCTCGAAATTTTTATTTGACGGTGGGTCAAATAAGCTGTGAGCCACTGTATGTATAGTGTCTTACGCGTGGAGAATCGAAACGAATCATTCTTGGAATATTATTCGTTCGTTAGACGCTTATAACTCCATTCCTAGATGGATGATCTTCATGAAACTTTCTGAATATATTAATACCATCCAAATGTGTGTATTTGCCAAATTTTAAGTCTAGTATTTGAATTTTTTTTTTTTTTTTTTTTTTTTTTTGCATATTGGGGGCGAGGGGGCGTGGCGTATATAAATATCAGCGTATCCCTAATATCTATCTATCTTTGAAGTGTCTAGCTCAAACGGTGTAGAGGTTATACCCAAAAATGTAAAAAATGAAAAAGAATTTTCAATGCTTATTGATAATTTGGAAATGGGCTGAATTATCGAAAAAAAAAAAAACACAACAATCTCGTACTGCGTAATTAACATACGACTACTATTCATGTAATCACTAACAACAACAACTGGAACAAATGCTTGTGCACACTTATTTTTTGACATTGGCTCCCACCAGTGATGCCAATTTGTCCTTTTTCCGGACAGATCTGTCCTGTTTTTAAGCGCTTTGTCCGGAAAAAATATCAAACATCCCCTATTCGGAAATCTGTCCTTTTTTGTGAATGCGAATCGTGTTCATATATTCCCAGTTGGTCGGTTGTTTTCCCAGTTGATCGGTTGTTGATTTATTAAATAACATTGCAGAGCAGTTTAACAGAACTTTAGCATAAAATACACTAAATTGTGTACCGATATTTGGTTAACAGCACCAAAATGAGCATAACAGTGATAAACTGATAGTGTAGGAGCACTAACCATACAACCACTAACCATACAACACATAGACTGGACAACTAGAACAAACTTTTTTCGCGAAGCAGATTATGATTTCCCGTCCTAGTCATTTTCGTATTTGCTCGGCTCTTTAATTTACTGTTTGGGCAGCGAAAATATAGCAGTTGATATTCAGTTCGCTGCCAGCAGTAGAACGAAATGTTTCTATTCTCATATGAAGCACCGCTGTGTGCTATTCTTTCTTTACTCACTCTCTCTATGCCTCTCATATATACATATATGTATGTACGTATGTGTGTCTACGCAGGCACAAGCCAGCAGCTCACAAAAATTGAAATTTGTCCGCGAGTCGCGACGATCACATTTTCGTTTCTGAATAAGAGTATGCCGAACTCTTAAAAAGGTTTGCCATGCTCAGGAAAATTTTAGTGTTTTCGTGATTATTTTTTTGAAGGGTATGAAAGCGTGATGTACATAAGTATTCCTTCTTGGCGATGAGCATGAACTTACACATTTACAATATCTTGCTACATATATGAGCATTTATGTGACTGTGTGCGACACTTTTGCTGCCTGTAGCAATTGTAGGGCCTTGGACTTAGAATTGTATGAACGGTCTTGCAATTGCTCGATCTTGTAGACTTTCAAATACATTTCCCCCATGTACATATGTATATGGCATGTATGTTTTATGTATGTTATGCAAACATATGCATTTATTCTTACAGATGTTTTATAAATGAAAAGGCTATAATTAATTTAGTAACATTTTTGAACCGCTAAATCATAGTTTCGCATTAACAAATATCGAATATATTGTGTTGCGGATTATAAACTATTTAAGTGGATCAAGAAATTCATCTGTATTGACAAATGTCAGAATACACCTTATACTCATTATTGCCAAAATGACTGATGCAAGCCGTAAAGGCTCATTTGACAGTCACTCTACAATTCCAGCCATACAAAATAGACAAACTACTGATGCGCGCAGGTAGCAAGAGTAGTTACGCACACAGTCACATAAATGCTCACACATGAAGCAAGACTCTGTAAATGTGTTTGTGCATGCTCATGGCGAAAAAGGAATGCATGAGCATGGCTTTCCTTTTTAAGAGTTCGGCATACTCTTATTCAGAAGCGAAGATGTGATCGTCGCGAATTGTGCCTGCATACACACACATACGTACATACATATATGTATATATGAGAGGCATAGAGAGAGTGAGTGAGAGAGAGAGTAAAGAAAGAATAGCGCACAGCGGTGCTTCATATGAGAATAGAATCATTTCGTTCGAGCGCTGGCAGCGAACTGAATATCAACTGCTATATTTTCGCTGCCCGAACAGTATATTAAAGAGCCGAGCAAATACGAAGATGACTAGGACGGGAAATCATAATCTGCTTCGTGAAAAAAGTTTGTTCTAGTTGTCCAGTCTATGTGTTGTATGGTTAGTGGTAGGAGGTTTATATGTATTATCGATATCGTTTCTTATCTTAAAATGAATTTGAAAAGAGTGATAAAATGCCCAAGGAGATATATAAACAAAAATTTCGGGATTGCTGGCTACAGCAGCCAGATTTTAAGTCATGGATAGCCCGGGATGAGAACGACAATAATAAGGCGTACTGCAAATGCAGCATAAATTGCAAAATTGACCAAATTCGCGCACATATGGCGACAAAAAAACATATGCAAATGCATCGTGTTTTGCCCAAAAAAATAAAATATGCTTTAAGCCTCCGGAATGTCCCCAAACTTGTCGCCAGGAAGCCGCATTAGCTAGCGCAGCATTGTGCGATTGAGCCTGTGGATCACCTCACGGAATTGTGCAAAGTTAATTTTCAAGCTCACGGTTTCAAATTGCACAGAACAAAGTGCACCAGTCTTATTAAATATATATACATTATACATTATTGCAATTATATACATGAATTTCAAATCCTCAGATTCGGATTGCGTCGGCACAACTTGTGTTGTATTAGCTATAAGTAGCCAGAAGAGCGCTTCGCGCGTGTTGGATCCATGGCGACATACGAGGCCAGGGAAGAGGAAAATACTACGTTCTGAAAGTTTTATGAAGATAGTCCATCAACAAATGGATTTATGAGTAATAACCTATTGGGTTGACTATTGGAACTATTTGTAGAGAAAAGGAAAAGTAATGGTGTGTAGGATAAAATTCATGAATTGGTATTTTATTATGTGATCTTTCATATGGTGTTGTTTGTTGTTTACTTTCTCTTTTAATTGGACATATTGGCGAATGTGTGCAATACGTAAAACTTGATCTAAAATTCGCGCCTATGATATTTGTCTGGATCAAAGTATGATGTTACGACAACACGATCGCTGAACTTCCGACCAGTCAACGCCTGTTGAGCCTTTTGACAATCGAGAACCGAGTTAAATTCGACAAATACCTTGCCGCAACCAGGAACTTCTACGCCCTCAATTGGACGCGGTATCTCAACGCTGCGAACGACTCCGTATTTCGTACATTCCTCCTTAATATCCTCTAGTATGTCCTCATACTCCTCTTCATCACGCAACTCATCAGGAGTGACCATATTCAACAAGCAAAGTACCTCAGTAGGTGGGCCGGATGTCACTACCGTCGACAAGCCCGGCACTTGTAACATCACCGACTGGCTTGTATTAGTAGCATTCTGAGCATTTTTGGCACCCACACTGGCACGTTGAACGATCAGTTTTTTATCTCCCAGTTGCATACCATTTAATCCAGCAATTGACTTCAAAGAAATATTTATCGTTTAGTAATTGAATATATTAAAACAATTTGGTTGACGTACCTGATCAGTAATGCTTAGATCGACGTATTCACAAAAGGCATAACCTTTACTCAAGCCCGTGGCTGCATCCTTAACGAGGTTAAACGCTCTTAATTTACCAAATGACAGCAATAATTCTTTTACCTGCAACACAATAAATTGTATTTTTTAAGACCACTTTGGATAAAACTATTGAGCAATTTTTACTTCTAAGATATCATTGTAATAAGAAATAGTTTATAATAATTCTACACAAGATCAACTTCATTCAGACTAGTTCTTTTCATTTTATTTTATTTTTATTTTTATTTATTTATTTTTTTTTTCAAGATGCTAAGTACCGGAGAGCTTCAAGGATGGATGGGTAGAAAAAAAAAAAAAAAAAAAAAAAAAAAAAAAAAAAGTAAGAACCCAAAAAAGGCGATACTCTTCTTCTTTACGCATGTATGGGCGTGCGCTCTGCTAACAGCGCAGTTGCTGCCGTGGCTTGGGGGTGGGTTGGGCTATATTTTGAACGCTTATAACTCCATTTCTAGATGGACGATCTTAATGAATTCACAGTAGATTAAGCATATCTAAAAGTATCTATGTGCCAAATTTTAAGTCTCTAGTATTTGAAATGCGTTTGTGGGCTTGTTTGTGTAGTTACATTGTGGGCGAAGGGGGCGTGGCATATAAAATGTGAAAATTACATAATCTGCGTATTCATATTATCTATCTACATATACAAATTTGAAGTCTTTAGCTAAAGCGATGTAGAAGTTATGCTAAAAAAAACATAAAAAAAATGGAAAGGAATTTTCGAAATATCGATAATTTGGAAATGGGATGAGTTATCGAAAAAACAAAATAAACTCGTACTGCGTAACTAACATACGAGTGTTCATGTGAAATTTCAGCTCTCTAGCTTTTGTAGTTTCCGAAATCTCGACGTTCATACGGACGGACGGACGGACAGACGGAATTCCCATTTTCAATGGGTTCAGGGTATAAAAAAAGAGAGAGAGAGAAAGAGAGGGAACCAATATACTCGTGCATTTTTGACCGATGTTGTCGATATCCATATCCAGATGATTTTTGGGCAAATTGTTACTTGGTAGTCCCAAAAGATTTATATCTGAATTTTAATCTAGCAAATTTATGTGACTAAGTAAACAACTACTTATTTTTATTACTGGAGCCTTTAAGTGCCATTGCCGACTACGGTTCATATTTCTTCTTCTTATATGATGCGCAAAGATATGTGAAAAATATATGTTTTATATTTCAAATAGATATCTTGATCTATATTGCTTAATATGTACAGCTCTTACCTGTTCATCATTTAAATAATTGGGCAGACCACCTATAAATATTTTGTGTGGTGAATCGGGTACCACTGTTGAGATGACTCCACTTGAGACTGGTACATATGGATAATTAGTCGTATTAGTTCTAATTTATTCGTCGATTGTGTTTTATATTACTTACCAACAGCGGGCTTTACCGCCGGCGTATCCGTGATGCCAGGCATGGGTTGATAATCGTGTGGGCGCCTTATTTTGAGGTCTTGTCCTTTCAAATTAATGCCATCGAAGGCCATCGCCTGGGTGGTCTCGTCTATAGATCTGAACTCGAGAAAAGCGAAGTTCTTGTCCAAATTAATTTGACATGCCAGCACTGGACTGCCGGCGGCTTGTGCTAAACCAACTAAATGCATTTGTTGATTGAAAAACTCCATCATTTCCTCCTCGGTGACACCGAACGGAATGTTGCCCACATACAAACGACGCGCCTGACGAGTTATAGTTGACCCCACGACGGGCACAGCTGTTTGTGGTGTATCTGGAACCACGCTGGCTGGAATTTGACCCGACGCCTGCATTGCTTTGTACTGCATGGGTGTAATATGCTCGAATCCCGGCGGTGGCACATCCCAATACAAAGATGGCTTACGGCGCGAGTTCCGATGATGGCGACGGTCCCTAGAACGGTCGCGATGCCTGTCACGAGAGCGAGAACGATGGCGGCGCCTTTCACGATCACGGTCACGATCTGTTCAAGTAAAACGCACAAGTTAAAATTTTCTATTCACAAACTAAATTTTTGTTTTATAATATTTCAAAGTTTCATTGCATACTAGTAAATTTGTTGCAATGAGTTAGCAAGTCTTTGGATTAATATAATCCTAATATAATAATATTAGGTGTAATATATGTTATCAATGATATCAATCTATAGAGATACCACTTGAGAGACCAGATATTTTACAATTTTAGTTAGGTACTAGACCTGAGATCTGGAGGAGATGAGCAGTTGATGAACATTTTATAACTTAGCTTTATAATAATACATAATAGATTTATTAACACTTCCAAAGAACATCTCTTTCATGGCGTACGTTTAATTCTTGTAGGTACTGTACACACTCGTACAAATATGCAGAGACATTCATATCGCCGCCTTTAATTAATGTACTAGTATAGATCTTCAGTTACTAATTACACAGACCATGAGCTTAATTAAATAGTGTAATGCCAACTAAAAGGGAGTTTCACACGTACATTCATGTACACATCTTCATACAATGAAAAGTATCCCATTGTCATATACTACGCGATTATTTTGGTGAGAAAAAAGTATGCAATATATACATAGCTATATGTATAATAACGCAAGGTAAATGTAATCAAGGACAAGGACAAGGACAAGGATAAAAAAAAAAAACGAAAATCGATTACCTACACATACACGCATTCATGTGTAAGCATTTATGAATATAGTGCGAAAGATGTCTGTGAAAATGCGAAACAATAAATGACAAAATAATTTGAATATTTTCTAATAAAAATGGTCTCTAATGTTGTCAGAAGTACATACATACATATGTATGTTCAATCTAAATTAGCAAGAAGTAATACAGCCGCCTTTTCTATTTATGTAAACTTGTATACATACATACATATGTATGTGAATGCATGTGTAAATTATTCGAAGCCTGAATTTAAGCACATTGGAATGATTCAGCCATGGGCATCACCTCACAAACTTGCAACTTACCATCATATCCCATTATAATATTTTTACAAAAATCTTTTTACACGAAGAAAAATTTTAACTATAAAACAAAAGCCGACAAAATATGTATCCCTTTAAAATGTAAATGTGTATGTCAATAAATACATGAGAAACGATATAAAAAAGAACACGTGAAAAATTAAAAATATGAAATAGTGAATTGAAACACAAACGCAGATCAGAGATGCATAGGCATCACATCTCCAAATATATCGATACAGCTCGATGGTAAAACGCAATCGAATTATTCATGCATATATCGACCTAATCATTTTGTTTTGTTTTGCTCGTATTATGACGTCAGTTGATGCAGGTTTAATTAAAAACGATGAGCATAAAGATATTTTTACCTACTGAATACTTTTATCTAAAACGCGCCTGCAACTTATACGGCCAACTACACATCAACGAAGACAATGTCGTCATCTACTATGTGATCGATGCTGACAGCAACAAATTTGACCTGGACACACATAAAATGCGTTTCCTAGGATCAATCCTGTGCAATGACTATTACTCAGATAACAGTTATTGTCGTTCGCACGACATGAGTTTATGCTTCACCTACACCAAGGATTCGCCAAACATTACACTTAAGTTCACTGGCATCACACCCGACAGCCTCAACCAAATCAAGTTGATTCTCTATGATAAAAAAACGCTTCGCAGTCTTGTAATCAAAGAGCAAAACACCATCAGACATTGGGCAAGGGAAAGTCATGTCAATGATGAGTGCGATTTCTATATGTTGGCCCAGCTGGTGCAACCCACACCAGATCCGTTACACAAGACAAACGATTTCTGGTTCTATAGCAATCAGTCAATATATTTACTAGCAAATATTCCAATGCAATTATTTAAATATATTGTTGGAAATGCATTCGTAAATAGCATTATAACCCATACAGTTATCTACAAGCATTATAAGGAATGGCAAACTATATACGCAACGGGGTAAGATAGCTCAATGACATTAATTTAACCCACATTTCTGAACATATTTACCTACAATCAGTTCTAGATTGACAAATATTATGATAGATCGCGCTTTGGGCATTATACTAATGTTAATATTGTTTACGCTAGTCTCGCATCCAGGTGATTTCTTAATTCAGATCTCTCAAGTAAGTTAACCTCTTTAATTGAATGCACTACATTCTTAACCCATATATTATTTTCAGATTATCATACAGCAGCTATATAGTCTATTGAAAGTTTTGGAAGGCAGTCCCATTGGCTTAAAACTCAATATTCACCTCAACAATTTTTTCCTAGATTGCTTTAAATATCACATAGAACTGTGGTCAACCTTTTTGGGTAAATCTGTGCTCTCCCATTGACGCTTCCAATATTTACTTTAAAATTGTATTTCAGATTTAATTGAACCAATTGTACGTCAGGTGTTTCTTGCCATCGGGGCTTTCGGATGTTTAGGATTTACATATCAAATTGCACTGCTGGCCGATCTTATATCAATTGTTGGCTTACATGCTCATTGTTTTTATGTTTATACCAAAGTGTAAGAGCTGAGTTTATTCATATTTAAGATAATATTCCCAAGAAAAAATCTCTTCCTACAGTTTAAATAATGTAGAAGTTAAGGGTCTTACAGTATTATGGCAAGTGGTACGAGGCAAACGCTATAATATACTGAGAAGTAAGACAATTGAAAGTTTGGCAAATTAAATACCTTATTATAAATATTTTATTCATTTCATTTAGATAGAATTGAAGCACACAACTATATGAATCGTCAGCTTTATCTCGCAACCATATTTTTTTCTGCAATACTCTTCCTTTTTCCAACTACTCTAGTCTACTATGTTGTATTTGCAACCGTATGTATTTCATTTATACATACATATGTATGTACATATGTTGTACTATAACATATTGTTTTACAGTTAAAAGCTCTGACTTGCGCAACTTTGGCAATACTAGAAGGTTTTCGTCGTAAGCTTTTGAATTTGCCAATAGAAGTTTTCCTCAAGTATATGAAAAGAGGATTTTATGACATTGGTAAGCCCAGTTGATATTAAATTATTGCATTTATGTATATTCGCATTTGGCTTTGTTGTATATAGATTGCCTACGAGTGCTGGACATCCCACTTCAAAAGCAATTGTTTTTTATTTATCGAAATTCCAAAATATTAATATTTGTATATCAACTGCAAGTTTAAATCAAATAAAGTCTTATCTACCATTTTAATTTGAAATGTTTGAACTTCTGACAAAAAAAAAATGAAATTGTCCTGCATCAATCTGTGCAGTGTTGCCAGATTTTCAGAGTCACCATAAGCTAGATCACTAACCATACAACCACTAACCATACAACACATAGACTGGACAACTGGAACAAATTAATGTGCACACTTATTTTTTGACATTAGAACCCCATCAACTTCGTATTTGCTCGGGTTTTTACTTTTCGGGTAGGGAGAGAAAAATTGCTGATGGCAAAATCATTCCGCTTCGAGCGCTCGAAGGTGACGGTCGATATTCCAAAAAGGCCTGACATGTACCGCTCTTTCCCTTGCTCTCTTTCTCTTTCTGCCCCATGCTTTTTACTCTCTGCTCTATTCTCACAACTGCTGGGGTTCTAATAGTGCTACAGGCAGCAAGAATATTGCACACAAGCACATAAATGCCTACACATATAGCGAGGAAGTGTAAATGTGTGTGTGTATGGTCATCGGGACATAGTATTGTTTATGCACATCAACACTTTCATACCCTTTCCACAAATAATCATGAAAACGCTAACATTTTGCATGAGCATGGCAAAGCCGTTTAAGAATTCGGTATACTCTTCGCTCAGAAGGGAACCAATGGGATAGCGTCGAGAAGAAATTTCAATTTTTGTGAGCTGCTTGCTGTTTGTGCCAGCATACATATATTTTTGTGAGAAGAGAGCAGAGAGTAAAAAGCATAGGGCAGAAAGAGAGCAAGGGAAAGAGCGGTACATGTCAGGCCTTTTTGGAATATCGACCGTCACCGTCGAGCGCTCGAAGCGGAATGATTTTGCCATCAGCAATTTTTCTCTCCCGACCCGAAAAGTAAAAACCCGAGCAAATACGAAGTTGACGGGGTTCCAATGTCAAAAAATAAATGTGCACATTAATTTGTTCCAGTTGTCCAGTCTATGTGTTGTATGGTTAGTGGTTGTATGGTTAGTGGTTGCGTGCTATTGCTACCGCTACAGATTTGAGCACAACAAACTCCGAGAGCAGAGCAGAGATCTCAAATTTTTTCGTTCGACTATGGCTCTGCTACGGCTCCCGTCATAAACGAGTGCGGTAGCCAGAGCAAAACGAAAAACTTCGGAGTAGCGTAGCATTTTCAAACGCTGCGATAAGCATTTCAACATTTTTCTAATTCATTTAATTTTGAAATAAGCTAGATCTAGCTTAAAATAAGCTGAAATTGCAACACTTCTGTGTGGGATTATGCCAATGCGTCTCACATCACTAGCATATATCGATAAATGAAAAAGCAATCTTGGCAGGCATTGAACCGTTTCGTTTCATGGTGTTTATTCATTACGTTTCAGTTTCTGAGAGAGCTGGATGGTTGTGTAATAGGAACTGTAAAGCAATTTTTTTTTCAATATTGTAATGGAAATATCTGCTAAAATGGATAATTCAGGCAATTTAGCACCTCTACCACAGCGTCAAGCAAGAGCGAATAATCAGCCCAATAAAAATATCGGAAAACACAGCGCACAGAAGCAAATTGACGGTGCCGTTGATGGTGGTCCCGCAGAAAAACGCCAACGTTTTGGATCTAACAATCAGAATGGCAGCGGCCAGAATCAAAATAAGAACTTCGTCAACAAGGGTGGATTTGGCGGAGGTGGAAACCGTAATCGTAATCGTGGCGGCAACCAAAATAGGTCGAATTTTCAAAACCAAAATGTAAGTACAAATGCATTCTAAAGGGCTCTACATACATTTGTATGAGAAAATTAAACTGCAATGAATTCCTTAAATTAATGCTGGCGGCAATCATCTAATCATTCCATTTAACGGCAAAGGGGTAGTGTTTTTGGATACATAAAAAAAATAATGGTTTGCATTTATTTCTGGTTTGTATGTGCACTCCAGAAGGACTAATAGTCATACAATTGTAATGGCGGTCTGCCGGCATGCTCGTCGAAATACTGTTAAATCTCTATAAAAACGTGGCAAAATTATTAGAAAATGTGCAATGCAACTAAATTTTCGCCTATTCTCTTTTTATAAGCTGAAATTAAAATGCATTTGATTGTGCATACTACTGTGTGTAATCTCAATTTATTATTTTCTTTTTGATGGAATATTTTTAGGAGATACATGCATACGGATGTATGTATGTACATATATATACGCATATTTACGTATTAAATTAAATTTTCAAAGCATAAGCAGTAGGTATTTATATGAGAAATCAAAAAGTATATATTATATGAAATTCGGTTTACTCATACATATACATACATATGTATGTATACACATCTCTTCAAATGTTCGTTCTTACACAAGTAAGCGTGCTTATGCATGTATCGTACAGTATGTTCGTGGTGTTATATTCATCTCGTTCACACCAATGGCTTCAAAGATGAAGCAGCTTGTATTGTTGTTAGATTGAAGCATTATTTGTTTGTGTGCGGTTTTTATAGAACCGGCAATTGGAAATGGCCTCCATGCTAAATATTAAAAAAAAAAAAAAAGTTTTTGGTGTTTTGGGTATAGATTAATATATAGTGGCTCGCAGCGGTATAGTAAAACTTTAAAGACGTATTCCCGCTAAACCAGTAAAGATATAAACAAAAAAAATTTAAATGAGGTCTTATTTATTAGTCATCCATTATATATTAAAGCAGTTAAATTTTTTTTTTTATTTTATGAAATAACATTTCAAACTAAAGTAAACTGAAACAAGTAAGAAGGCTCTAGTCGAGACGGCTCGACTACGAGATACCCTGAGCCCTTCTTCGAACGAATAATATTCCAAGAATTATTCAATTCGTTTCTGCACACATGCAAACTTTGATCTACGCTTGTATGCATGTATGTGTGTATGCATGTGTGTAAGCATTGCAAGCGTCTTGCTGTCTCTCTCTGCCTTTGTTGCTGCGCCGCATGGATTTTGATGAGAAAACTTTGATGATTAATAATTCTGTTTCTAGATGGACAATCGTATTGATATCTTCAGATTATGATTATGATATTCAAATCTATATGCTAAACCAAACTGCATGTCTCTAGTATTTGAAATGCATTTTTTTCACATTTGGGGGTGGTGGGGCGAAGTGGGGATAGGAATCCAAAATCTGACAAAAATCGAAATTGTATTAAATTAGTATCTATATATATGCAGAAGACTTGGAGACTCTAACTCTAAAGATGAATTAGCTAGAATTTTATAACTGGGTCCCGATAAATTCGTTTATCGATAACTTTTCAAATATACAAGTTATCGAATTTCTGAAACAAACTCGTACTGCGCGTGCAATATACGGACCTAACACAAAAAGAATGAACTCTCTAGCTTTTGTATCTTCGGAAATCGACGCGTTCATACATACGGACGGACGGACGGACGGACGGACGGACGGACAGACGGACAGGGCTCAATCAACTTATTTTTTTATGCTGATCAAGAATATATATACTTTATGGGGTCTGCCACGCCTCCTTCTGCCTGTTACATACTTTTAACAAAACCATTATACCCTGATTTCCCATTTTCAATGGGCTCAGGGTATAAAAACTGGATTTTTCTATGTCACAGCTTATTTCGTGCACTGCCTTTAACACTACAAATTATCAACAAATTCTTAGATTAATATTTTATATGAACTCCTTTATGTTTAATAACCTCTTACAAACGTGATTCCATCGAGTTTACCGATTTTTGAGTGACTTCGCTGGCGTTTTTTTGCTTATCCCAAAGAAGGGCGATTCCAATTTCATCAGGATAGTCATCCAAAACATAAATCGGGTATTGCCTGGTTGATCTGGAACTGTCCCCATGTGCTCGATTCTCAAGCTCAGGCCCCCGACATAAGTGTTATTGAAAATTTGTGGGCAATATTGGACACGGCCATCCGGAAAAGGTCAATATCTAATGAAAATGACCTGAAAATGGCCTTTTTGGAATAATGGTATAATGGTTTTGTGAAAATGTATGTAACAGGCAGAAGGAGACGTCGCAGATCCCATAAAGTATATATATTCTTGATCAGCATAAAAAAATAAGTTGGTTGAGTGTCCGTCTGTCCGTCCGTCCGTCCGTATGAACGTCGAGATTTCGGAAACTACAAAAGCTAGAGAGCTGAAATTCACATGAACACTCATATGTTAGCTACTCAGTACGAGTTTATTTTGATTTTTCGATAACTCATCCCATTTCCAAATTATCGATAAAAAATCGAAAATTCGTTTCAATTTTTTATGTTTTTTGAGCATAACTCCTACACCGTTTCAGCTAAAGACTTCAAATTTGAATATTTAGATAGATATTTGGATGCCACGCCCCCTTTGCCCACAATTTGGAAAAAACGCATTTCAAATACTAGAGACTTGAATTTGGCACATAGGTACATTTAGACACTCTTAATCTACTCTGAAAATTTTATTAAGATCGTCCATCTAGAAGTGGAGTTATAAGCGTTCAAATTATAGCCCAACCCACCCCCAAGCCACGGCAGCAACTGCGAGGTTAGCAGAGCGCGCACCTATACGTGCGTAAAGAAAAAGAGTATCGCCTTTTTTGGGTTCAGGGTATCTCGTAGTCGAGTCGTCTCGACTAGAGCCTTCTTACTTGTTTGTTTATATCTTTACTGGTTTAGCGGGAATACGTCTTTAAAGTTTTACTGTACCGCTACACGAAATAAGCTGTGAGCCACTGTACATACACTGTACCACTTAAGTCACCGTACCCCCTGTTCGTTTTCACATAACACGCTATAACTTAGTCAAATTTTAATATAAAAAAAAAGTTTTGATGGCGGTTGATAAAGTGATCTATTAACTACACAATAGCATTTTAATAATAGTAATATTTTATTTTAGTCTAATATTATAACTAAAAAACAAAAAATATTCACATTTTCGACTCCACAAAAGTCACCGTACTCTTACTACTAATATTAACTAATTAATTATAGGTATGATATTACTAATTTAAATTACAAACTTAGTATCTAGTAGGATATCCCTTCATTTTAATTACCTCTCGGAGGCGATTAGGCATTGACATCACTAGTTTTTCAATATAGTCATTGCCAAGTGCGCACCACTCTTGATGTAATGCCTCTCTCAGCAGGTTTTTGCTAGTGATGTGGTGCTTTCGGATTTTTATTTCAAGCATATTCCACACATGCTCTATTGGGTTTGTGTCGGGACTCTGTGGGGGCGTTTCCAATAAATGTGGCGTGTTGTAGGCGAGATAGAGACGGGTATTCATTGCTTTATGTTTAGGGTCGTTATCTTGTTGGAAGTAGAAGTCTGACCCTATACCAAGTTTCTCAGCACTGCTTTTCAAATTTCTTTTGAGGATATCAATGTAGGTATATATATATATATATATATATATATATATATATATATATATATATATAAGACCACCGCCACCGTGCTTTACGGTCTTTTTTGTGTTTTTTGGATTAAGAGCATCTCCAGGTCTTCTCCACACGCGTAGGCGCCCGTCCGAGCCAAAAATGTTGAACTTTGACTCATCTGAGAAGATTACCTTACGCCAAAAGTCAACTGGTTTTTCCACATACGCCTTAGCAAACTCCAGACGCTTTTTCCTATTTGTTAAATTAACGTATGGTTTGTTGCGGGGAGTATAAGACCTAAAGTTGTATGATTTTATGGCTCTACGAACGGTTTCCGGGTGTATATCCTTTTGAGAAATGTTACTTATCTCTGATGCAATCTTTACTGCGCTAGAAAATGGATCCTTGTCCACCATATGCTTTATTTGGCGCTTGTCGCGAATAGAAAGTGCAGCTGGTCGGCCAGATCTGGAATTATTTTTGATACGCCCCTCGTATTTAAAACGGCCAATTACTGTTTGGATGGTTGACTTGGCTCTAGACATTAGTTTAGCTACGACTTTTGCTCCTTTGTGTGGAGCTGCAAGATCCGCCCACGTTCTTCTAAAGTTAACTCTTTACGGGTCATTTTTAAGACGAAATTTGCAAATTTTGTCCAACACAAGTAATTCACAGCAAAAAGCATAAATTTTGAAGACATTGCACACATGTTTCGAAAATCCCCGTTAGGTCTCAAAAGAACATTGGCGCCAGACAGCGCAGCGCAAGCAAGCGTACGGTGACTTTTGTGGAGTCGAAAATGTGAATATTTTTTGTTTTTTAGTTATAATATTAGACTAAAATAAAATGTTACTATTATTAAAATGCTATTGTGTAGTTAATAGATCACTTTATCAACCTCCATCAAAACTTTTTTTTTATATTAAAATTTGACTAAGTTATAGCGTGTTATGTGAAAACGAACAGGGGGTACGGTGACTTAAGTGGTACAGTGTATATACATATTTGACAAGTATTAATATAAATTTATTCGTCAATCAGAATGCTATATTTTGTGTCGCCAATATCGAAAGTAGGGTTATACAAAAATCGTTTTAACAATAAGTGAACATTTTGTTTTGTGAATCTTCACAGAACTCCCAGATCCATTACTAAAATATTTCAACAAATTAATTATAACAATTAATTATATAATTATAACATTAATTATACATAACAAATTTGTTATGTTGTCAACTGGCAGCTATACTACATTTCTAATGGCTGCAATATATTTTAAGTCTTTCCGCTGCCAGCATGTGAATTCTTGGCTGTTAAGCCGCACATCCAGACATATCTGTTTATATAACTAACTAACTAATTGGTTTTAATTCAACTACAATGAGCAACGCTTCATTGTACACACATTATTAAACAAGAAGGCTCGAGTCCAGATTGCTCGATTACGAGATGCACTAAACCGCGCAAAAAAAAAAAAAAAAAAAAAAAAAAAAAAAAAACTAATATACTTCTTACGCACGTATAAAAGCGCGGTCTGCTAACCACGCAGTTACTGCCGTGGCTTGAGGATGGGTCGGGCTATACATTTATTTATTTATTAATTTAAAGATATTGACGTAACGGGAGTCAACCACAACTATAATTAAATTGCTTACAAAAAAATACAGAACATTATTACAGTAGTATCACTAACTCGATGGGGATATTTTATTTGTCAGTCCGGCCAGCTATGCCCAAATTCTCCGCCAAAAATGGTCATTGATACTATTGAAACTATGAAAAGAAAGTATTAAATGATAACTTAAAATATAGATTAAAGTAGATGAAATATAATTAATATAATTATAATTATAATCATTCTTAAGATACAAATTAGTAAAGAAAAGGGATAGTCTTAACAATGTTGAATGATAGTTAAAAGAACAATAAGAAATAAGAAGAAAAGAGTAAAAGAAGAGCTTTAATAGCATATTAGCATTAGCATTAGCAACGTAATGTATACCAGAGCTTATGCCTATGCAATGCGAGTTATTTCCCTAAGGTAAGCTAAAAGCAAATATTTTATTTTAGGAAGAGAGAGCATTAAGGAAAATACTTGATAATATTTATCAAAATTAACACATAGAACATGAAACTATGCAAAAAATAATCCGTAGTTCATACAAGTAAATGTAGCGGAAGATAATGTCTAGTTGTTCGAGACTGAACCGTGATATTGAGACGCATTAACAAAGAGGAGGATGACTCAATATTACCGTTAATTACTTGATGCAGAAAATCAATTCCTAAAATTGTTCTGCAATTGATCAATGATGGAAGATCAATGAGCTGAAGCCTACTATGGTAAGACGGTAACCGTAAATTACTGTCCCAGTAAGATACCTGAACGCAAAAAGAAGAAACTGTTATTGAACCAATTCGATGCGATCCTGATACAGTTTATGTTGCAGAGGCCAAACAACTGAGCAATATCTAAGCACACTTTTGGCTTCATTTATGATGGTAGAAATATGAAGATTGAAATTGAGTCTACAGTCAAAGAGAATACCAAGATGTTCGACTCTAAAGATGCGTTGTAAGGAAATGTTACTAATTTTATAGTGAACAATGTGAGGAACGGTACGATTGAAGGTTATTGTCATACACTTTGAGCAATTTAGGTACAACTGGTTCGCCACACACCAAGATTAAAATGCATTAAGGTCATCTTAAAGGTGTATATGCCCATTTGGACAGGAGTATGGAAGGCAAAGTTTTACCTCATCCGCATACATAAATATGGTAGAATAAGAGATACAACTAAGAAGTTCATTTATAAAAGGCGAAAGGAGTAATGATCCTAAATGGCTACCCTGAGGTACACCAGACCAAACGTAGAGATAGCTGTTCTCAGCAAGACTCTTTGGATTCTACCCTAAAATGAAATCCAGGACCCAAGTTTAGGGAAAATCCTAAACGTTCAAGCTTTAGTACCTGATGATTAACTGAGTCAAATGCTTTACTGAAATCAGTATAAATAACATCAGTTTGCATTTTTTTTTAGAAAAACTGTCATTGACAAGTGAAGTAAATTCGAGGATGTTGATCGATTCTGAATAAACCCATGTTGGGATGGTTGAATAATCGATTTGCAAAAATGTTGCAAGGTTGATGTTATAATTTTTTTCTTCATGCACATCAACCCTTTCATACCCTTTCCACAAATAATCATGAAAACGCTAACATTTTGCATGAGCATGGCAAAGCCGTTTAAGAATTCGATATACTCTTCGCTCAGAAGAGAACCAATGGGATCGCGTCGAGAAGAAATTTCAATTTTTGTGAGCTGCTTGCTGTTTGTGCCAGCATACATATATTTTTGTGAGAAGAGAGCAGAGAGTAAAAAGCATAGGGCAGAAAGAGAAAGAGAGCAAGGGAAAGAACGGCACATGTCAGGCCTTTTTGGAATATCGACCGTCACCGTCGAGCGCTCGAAGCGGAATGATTTTGCCATCAGCAATTTTTCTCTCCCTACCCGAAAAGTAAAAACCCGAGCAAATACGAAGTTGATGGGGTTCTAATGTCAAAAAATAAGTGTGCACATTAATTTGTTCCAGTTGTCCAGTCTATGTGTTGTATGGTTAGTGCTAACATACAAGTGTTCATGTGTTCAGATTCAGCTCTCTAGCTTTTGTAGTTTCCGAAATCTCGACGTTCATACGGACGGACAGGACTCAATCAACTTATTTTTTTATGCTGATCAAGAATATATATACTTTATGGGGTCTGCACGTCTCCTTCTGGCTGTTACATACATACATTTAACAAAACCATTATACCCTGATTTCCCATTTTCAATGGGTTTAGGGTATGAAAACGATGCTGCCAAATTAATATCAACCGATTCATGTAGAAGAGATCAGTCTGTTGAATTAACTAATTCATTAAACAAAACAAAATTGCATTAACGATAACAGCGGCTTAGAGTAGAAGGCAAAGATGTATAAGTTAGAGGATTATCAACAGATAATAAAATCTCTAAAATGGGGTGATGTATATGCTCTGGTAAGCAGAAAGAAGTTTATCTCACGACATTAATAATGGAATCATGATTAATGAACACAATTCTAGAGTGCAATTCAGATGATTAGAGAAAACATAGACAGATTAAACAATTCATCAAATAGTCAAATCAAATAATAGATAGTGATCAATTGTCGGAATAAAGTAATTTGCATTACAAATTGAGAACCAAGAAGTGTTAGGATTATTAAAATCACCCAACACAAGAAGCAAGTCTCTATCAGTTACATGTTCATAAATTTCTTTAATACAAGTTATATATTGAGCATAAACCTGCATTTCAGAAGAGGGAGGGATATAAGAACATGTGATAAACAATGAGCATGATGGGAGCATTAATTTAACCCCTATAATCTCCACATCATGAAGATAGGAAAAGGTAAATAATTCAGAGTGGATACTGGATTTAACAGCAATTAACACCCCACCACCTTTACGCATCAAACGATCAAGTCTATAAGTAGTGAAATTACTTGCAAGAATCTCACAATTATTAATATTATGACCTAACCATGTTGCAGTGAAAGCGGTAATATCATATTGTACACCAAAATATTTTTCGGCGCTATTAGACTTGAAATTTGGAACATATACTCATATATGCTCCCGAATTATAAAGTGTAAAAATTTTCCCGATCCGCCCACTAGGGGCGTGGCAAATCGGAAAACTCTTCCGCCCATAGGCAAGTTACCATACTAGATGATAAGCTAGAGTGTTGCAATTTGGAATGTATACTCGGGTTGACAACCCAAGATCAATAAGCTATTATAGATATATGTACGCCCACAGGGGGCGTGGCAAACCGCAAAAGTTTATATCTCCTACAGTTTTAGAGCTAGAATCTTGAAAATTGGATGGTTGAGTTACTAATGTTCTTCTCTATCGATGACCCAAAAATAATTGTTCAGCCTCTTTGGGGGCGTGGCATATCGAAAAATACCCTGTAATTTTCGCATTTTTGGAATGTAAGCTACCAAATTTTGCAGTCATGTTAGCCTCGGCCCTTTCTAAGAACTGGCCAAAAATTATGCGTCTACGCCCAATGGGGTCGTGGCAAATCGGCAAAGAAGTTTGTTGTGGCCAACTGCATAATACATGCTTATAATAATAGCTTAATAGTAATTGCTAAGATGGCAGAAAGCATTTTAACATAAATATACAAATATTAATGAATTTAAAAAATAAAATTTATAAGTTTTCGATTAATAAACAAAAAGTTTCCAGCGGGACTCGAACCCAGGTCATTTAAAATAACATGTAATCGTTAGCTAAACATAAATAAAGTCACAGCTGATGAGCTCATCAGCTGATCAGCACCTTGTATATATACTTGGATGTGTATACACTTACAAACAGCTGTTTACACATGCGTACATATATATATATATTCTCCCGAAAAATTTTCCCGATCCGTTTAAGTCCGCTTGTCAAGTCAAGTCAATATCGTCAAAACTAAATCGCGAAACCAATTAAATATTAGAGGTTTGAACGCATTAGGTTTAATCTAATATTTATTTATTTATGATTAGCTATTTAGTGTATACTTAGTATACTCTTTTTATACCCTAAACCCATTGAAAATGGGAATTCAGGGTATAATGGTTTTGTGAAAATGTATGTAACAGACAGAAGTAGACGTCGCAGACCTTATAAAGTATATATATTTTTGACCAGCATAAAAAATAAGTTGATTGACCCTGTCCGTATGAACGTATGTCCGTAGCTATAGAGCTGAAATTTTACATGAACACTCGTATGTTAGTTACGCAGTACGAGTTTATTTTGTTTTTTCGATAACTCGTCCCATTTCTAAATTATTGAAATTATCGAAAATTCGTTTAAATTTTTTACGTTTTTTGGGTATAACTTCTACATCGTTTAAGCGAAATTTGTATATTTAGATAGATATTATGAATATGCAGTTTATGTAATTTTCAGATTTGGAATGCCACGCCCCCTTCGCCCCCAATTTGAAATAAACTCATTTCAAATACTAGAGACTTGCAATTTGGCAAATAGATATGTATATTTAGCTACTCATAATCTACTCTGAAAATTTCACGAAGATCGTCCATCTAGAAGTAGAGTTATAAGCGTCCAAAGTTCAGCCTAACCCACCCCCAAGCCACGGCAGCAACTGCGCAGTTAGCAGAGTTCGCTCTCATACGCTCGTAAAGAAGAGTATCATTTTTTTTTATTTTTTTTTGCAAAGTTCAGGGTATCTCGTAGTCGTATGAGGAAACAAATAATGAAGTTGATAAAATAATTTCCTTAATATAATTTTCAATATATAAACAACAATAAAATTTAATTTAAAAGTTATACATCAAGTGTTATTATAGTTACAAATAAAAAAAAAAAAAATTAATAATAATAATTTTTGGAAAAAAGTGCAGCTTGCATAGCACTTACCACCAGCGCCACTGCCTTGCTCTGAGCTGTGTTAACTAAAACAGAATAAGGCACTGCTAATGCGCCTTTTGACAAAACTCAAGTAACGATCGAAAAATTCACAATTCAGTCATAATTCATAGAAACTTTTGTATGCATGCTTATAAAATCGTTTTACTCGTTTAGTGTCTGCATACATACATACGTAAATCAGTATGTATGTATAGGAACAAGTTTGTTGACTGCAATGAACGTTTGCTAATTGTCGAAATTTTTCGTTTATTAAATGTTTATTAAACAATTAAACGGCACCTACGGGAACAGAGTCTCTCACAATTAGTTGCGCCTAACTGCATCGTTCTAACTTATTAGGCTTAAATTTATGGACAACTACATGAGGTGGCCAAAATTTAGGAACTCGTATTGTTGTGAAATATTCCACCGGTACATAGATCTTAAATGAAGCAATTTCACGTGGAGTTGCAAAACTAAACTTCCATATAAAAACGTTGGCTCTAATCTTATTTGAAATAAAAGCAGATCACATGTCGTATCAGATGTAAGCCTAGATAAAAAAACTTGCTTTCGAGGAGAGACGACAGATAAGGTAATGCCAGGTGTGGCTGACTTATTGTCACTCTTAGTTTGAACAGTAATTGGAGAATAATTGAACAGGGACTTGAGTTTCTATAGCAGCAACAACAGAGGAAACTATAGATTCAGGATCGCGTGATATAGGATTAAGTGAATTAGGAGCAGTGGACAATACGGAATCACAAGGTGAGGGAGGAGCAAGCAAGTTCGGTGATGATGTTGTGATAGAAGGATGTACCAATAACAATGGAGTCTCCAAATTAGGAAAAGAACTTTCAAAACTATACTGGTCTAAAATTTCTTCATATCACTGTATAACTGCTTACATTTTGGAAAAAATTTATCTGTTTTTCCAAACACATCGGACAAGACCAGTGTACGCCCCCACTACCAATTTTTGGTAAGGGACATAAGACCTGCACACAGTATGTATCAAATTATCGCACAACCCCAGCAATTTACAAATTGCGCTTGTGCAGAATCAACTGCCTGATTTTTTGCAACAACTCATATTGGCAACTGGGATCAAACACAATATACAGAAACAAACAGAAAACAACAAGTAAGAAGGCTTTAGTCGAGACGGCTCGACTACGAGATTCCCTGAACCATACCAAAGAAAAACAAGTAAAAAAGCTGTAGTCGAGACTGCTCGACTACGAAATCCCCTGAGCCCTTCTTCGAACGAATAATATTCCAAGAATTATTCGATTCGTTTCTACACGCATGCAAAACCACACGCACACATAGACATTGATCTACGCGTGCATGCATGTATGTGTGTATGCATGTGTGTAAGCATTGCAAGCGTCTTGCTGTCTCGCTGCTTTGCTGCTGCGCCGCATGGGTTTTGATGAGAAAACTTTGATGATTAATAATTCTGTTTCTAGATGGACAATCGTATTGATATTTTCAGATTATGATTATGATATTCATATCTATATGCTAAACCAAACTGCATGTCTCTAGTATTTGAAATGCATTTTTTTCATATTTGGGGGGTGGTGGGGCTAATTGGGGACCGGAATCCAAAATCTAACAAAAACCGAAATTGTATTAAATTAGTATCTATATATATGCAGAAGACTTGGAGACTCTAACTCTAAAGATGAATTAGCTAGAATTTTAAAACTGGTTCCCGATAAATTCGTTTATCGATAACTTGCCAAATATACAAGTTATCGAATTTCTGAAACAAACTCGTACTGCGCGTGCAATATACGAACCTAACACAAAAAGAATGAACTCTCTAGCTTTTGTGTCTTCGGAAATCGACGCGTTCAAACATACGGACAGACGGACGGACAGACAGACGGACATGGCTATATCAACTTTTCTCGTCATCCTGATCAAGAATATATATACTTTATGGGGTCTGCCACGCCTCCTTCTGCCTGTTACATACTTTTAACAAAACCATTATACCCTGATTTCCCATTTTCAATGGGCTCAGGGTATATAAAAAAAAAAAAAAACAACAAACTCGTACTGCGTAATTAACATTCGAGTATTCATGTGAAATTTTAGCTCTATAGCTGTTGTAGTTTCCGAAATCTCGATGTTCATACGGACGGACAAACGGACATGGATATATCCACTTTTCTCGTCATCCTGATCAAGAATATATATCTAATATATTGGGTCTGCCACGCCTCCTTCTGCCTGTTACAAACATTTAACAAAATTATTATATCCTGATTTCCGATTTTCAATGGGTTCAGGGTATAAAAACAAAGAGAATGTAAATAATTTGAGAGAGCGAGTCCAACAACAAACAGTCGCAAGAGAGCAGAAACGAAAGTACACAGCGAGAGAGAAAACATGCACAGCACGAAATTAAAATTAAGAGAGGCAAAAAAACAACAATAGTAAGTGAAACCAAAATTGCAAACATTCAAACTAACGAACGTATTAAGAGTGAATGGGGGTTAGCGCAAAAAAAAA
Organism: Drosophila buzzatii; assembly: GCA_035045845.1. Taxonomy (NCBI): domain Eukaryota; kingdom Metazoa; phylum Arthropoda; class Insecta; order Diptera; family Drosophilidae; genus Drosophila; species Drosophila buzzatii. The sequence continues at coordinate 813,202 of JAWNOS010000575.1, read as the reverse complement.
AAAATAGACACAATAAAGCAAAATGTAAAATAATGTAAGTAAATAAATCACCGCTGCACCGAATTTCAAAATTAAACAAGTAAGAAACCTCTAGTCGAAACGGCTCGACTACGAGATACCCTGAACCCTGCAAAAAAGTGATACTCTACATTACGCACGTATGAGCGCTTGGCTTGGGGGTGGGTTGGGCTATTCTTTGAACGCTTGCAACTCCATTTCTAGATGGATGATCTTCATGAAATTTTCAGAGTAGATTGGGAATATATAAATGTATTTATGTGTCAAATTGCAAGTCTCTAGTATTTGAGTTTTTTTTTTTTTTTTTTTTTTCAAAATCTAAAAATTACTGAAAATCTGCGTATTCATAATATCTATCTAAATATACAAATTTGAATGAAAATTGCATAAGCTTCGTATCTATAATATCTATCTATGTATATATACAAATTTTAAGTCTCTCAAACGGTGTAGAAGTTACGACCAAACAATAATTAGGAAATGGCATGAGTGGAATAGGCATGAGTTATCGAAAAAAAAGTAAATTCGTACTGCGTAACTGACAGAAGTATTCATGTGAAATTTTAGTTCCCTAGCTTTTGTAATTTCTGAAATCTCGGCGTTCATACGTCGATCAAGAATATATATACTTTGTGGGGTCTGCGACGTCTCCTTCTGCCTGTTACATACATTTTCACAATTCCCATTTTCAATGGGTTCAGGGTATAAAAAGCCAGTAAAAGCTGATTTGACAATAATAATATTAATATATACCTAAACGGATGCGAGCGAGCAGTTGAAGCTCCATTGAAAGCAAAGTTGTTAAATTGCGTATTGAAATGTAAATGATTCCACATCATTTTATTTTTGTTTGTATTTTATATATTTATACTCTGTTCCCAAAGGGAAAAAGAGTATATTGGTTTTGTGCAATGTCCGTCTTGCGGATTTATAGTTTTAGTATTATTATTAGAGCTAAAGACTTGAACTGAAAGACTTGACCCAGCCCATGGGTCGAAGAGCAAAATCTTACCGTACCCGAAAGCTAAACAAATTTTACAACTCGACACCAACCCGCCGAACCGAAATTTTTTTTTAAATTTTAATGAAAAATAAATTATATCGAGCGTCAACGGCATTAATAGCTCTCTGAACATCAGCTTTCGTTTTTGATAAAAATTCGTCAAATTCATTTTTATTCCCGAACGACATTTCTTCTTTTTCTTTCTTCCTCCGCGCTGTTTTTTTAGTTATCACAATTGTAATAGATGCTGATGTTAATTGTAATTGAGATAATCCATAACAAACGTAATCGATAGTGTAGACGAAGTTAAGAAAAGAAAATATTTGCAATTGAAATTGAACATATTTAAATATTTCATAATTGCGTTCTCATATTTCCAAATTATTTCGGGTTGAGCGGCGTAATCCGCAACCGCCCGCACCCAACCCGAAACTCGATTTTCCAGCCCATACCCACGGGTACTCGACAAAATCTCAGCCAATGCCCACCTCTAATTTGGACCATATTCTCATGTATGCTCCCGAATTATAAAGTGTAAAAATTTTCCCGATCCGTCCACCAGGGGCGTGGTAAATCAGAAAACGCATGTGCCCTTATGCCAGTAATCATACTAGTTGATGAGCTAGAGAGTTGTAATTTGGAATGTATACTCGCGGTGATAACCCAAGTTCTAAAAGCTATGGCGGATATATCTACGACCATTAGGGGCATGGCAAACCCCAAAAGTTTATATCTCCGATAGTTTTAGAACTACAAGCTTCAAAATTGGATAGTTCAGTTACTAATGGCTTCTTCTATCGATGACCCAAAAAAAAATTTTCAGCTTCTTTTGTATGAGCCAGTAATTTTCGCGTTTATTGAGTGTAAGCAACCAAATTTTGCAGTTATGTTAGTTCCGACCTGTTCAAGCATGAACATGCCTCATAAATAAACATATTAAAAAATAGGCTATAGTCGATAACCTGCGCGTTATCTGAAGCCAAGTAATAAACATGTCATCCCTTAGCTGCAGCGACCAACGCAGCAAGTAATAAAAATGTAACGTGAGACGTGAGAACGGCTTAGCGATCGAAAAGGGACACTTGACAAACATCTGTGTACTTGTGTGCATGGAATTAATTATCGCCTTCCAGTGCCTGGAAGTATTTTTAAGGTATATAAACACTAGGATTTTAAGAAATAAACAGTTCAATTTTTGAATTCGGTAAATGTGGAGTGTTTCCTTTCGACTCTCTAACACGACCCTTTCTAAGAACTGGCAACGTGGCAAGTCGGAATCGCAGTTTCTAGTGCTTAAATGCACAATTATATGCGTATGTTTATAAAAAGCGTGTGCTCAATTGCTAAGCTGACAACAACCATTTTATAATAAATATACTAATATAATTAAAATTAACAAATTAGTAAACATTTTTTATTACCTTTTCTTTCAAAAGGATATTATCCTTTTCTCAAATATAGTAAACGTTTTTGGTACATTTTGCAACCATTCGTGTATGCTTGGATCGCTTTTTATCGAATCGAAGCTTTGAACACTTTCTTCTATTTATTTGGGCTTCATTTTAAAGAATTTCTGAATATAGTTTGCTTTCTACACCATATGTACGAACTTTCCGACAATATCATAGAAATTTCTAAAATGTGGGAAACTATATAATTTATAATTTTATAAACTGAATGACCATTCGGATTCTTGGAATGATTGTCATATATCTATAATATATCTATCATATGATATACTGGCAAATTGTAAAAATAATTTATATTTACTTGAATTCATTCCTAAACTAAGGTGTTCGTTTTATTGAACGTTCAAAGATCTCGTCAGTTTTAGACACAAGGGGACAGAATAAGAAATTAGTTTTGGTTTGGGCTTTGTTGATTGTGTTGAAACGAAGCCACTACCAAATATATGTGATATTATTTTTATATAATATAAAATAAAATAAGATATAGAAACTTCTTATGGGAATGGGATGGTTTATTGAAATTGCTTTCCAATCACTTGGATAGTTTGATGTGAAAATGAGAGGAGAAATTTGGTAGTTGATCGTAGTGTAAATCACATTAAAAAAAATTTTTTTTTTTTTTAATATACTCACATATGTTTATATGTATATATAATATACACAATATATAGCAACAAAAGACCACAACAGAACCACCAAAAGCAGATGGAGGAAATCTAAATGACAAAGCTAACGAAGCAAACAATGCAAATCAATCCAATTCGAATTCTGTTATCCAAGCCCAATCACAGCTTCAAGCCCAGGCTCAAGCTCAAGCTCAAGCCCAGGCCCAAGCTCAAGCTCACGCCCATTTAGCCTTTAGGGCTCGCGGCGGAGGCGGTGGTGGTGGCGGCGTCGGCGGAGGAGGCAACAACAGCGGCGGCGGCGGACGTGATAGGAACCGCGGATCTCGGGGTGGTGGCGGTGGCGGTGTCAGCGGCAGCGGAAACGGACCAAATTCTGGTAATTCGCAACGTGGCGATGATTTTTTCATTGCTCAGCGTCTACGCAGCATTTCTGGCCCCACTCACGAACTGCCACCGATCGAAGTCGCCCAAGAGACTAAATTTTCTGGTCGAAACCGTCTATATGTAGGCAATTTAACCAATGATATTACTGATGACGAGTTGCGCGAAATGTTTAAGCCGTACGGCGAAATAGGGGAGATATTTTCAAATCTTGAAAAGAACTTCACATTCCTTAAGGTCGACTATCACATTAATGCCGAAAAGGCCAAACGCGCCTTAGACGGCTCAATGCGCAAGGGGCGCCAGTTGCGCGTCCGTTTCGCTCCCAATGCAACCATATTGCGTGTCAGCAATCTGACACCATTTGTGTCAAACGAGCTGCTCTACAAAGCGTTCGAAATTTTTGGGCCCGTCGAGCGGGCCAGCATTACTGTCGACGATCGTGGCAAACATTTGGGCGAAGGCACTGTAGAGTTTGCCAAAAAGTCATCGGCCAGTGCATGTCTCCGTTTGTGCAATGAGAAATGTTTCTTTTTAACGGCCTCGTTGCGACCGTGTTTAGTGGAGCCGATGGAAGTCAACGATGACAACGACGGACTGCCCGATAAGGCGCTCAATAAGAAACTGCAAGAATTCAATCAGGAGCGCAGCATTGGCCCACGATTCGCCGATCTGAATTCGTTTGAGCACGAGTACGGCTCCAGGTGGAAGCAGTTGCATGATCTTTTTAAAAGCAAGCAAGATGCTCTTAAGCGCGAGCTCAAAATGGAAGAAGAAAAACTTGATGCTCAGATGGAGTATGCTCGCTATGAGCAAGAAACAGAACTTTTGCGTCAAGGTTAGTATAACAGGGTAATACCAGTAACCAAATCAATTACATAAATATACTTCTGGCAAGCCGAAGTTTTTATACATATTCTTTCTGTTTTTGTCTCTCTTTCTCTGTGTTTTTAATGTATGTTTCCCTATCCCATAATTATTGCGTATCTATTTTAACAATAACTTAGTCAAATCAAACTCTAAATTATATATATGTATATGTATATGTATATATTGAAAAAATATATATTAATGCGATGGTCTATAGATTATCCATGGGTTGTATTGGCAATGAATCTTTCTTTTCTATTATATTTAAGATTTATGATTATTCAAGGAGTACCAACAATCGTTCGATATTGAAAATATTTAGAATTCAAATCGATAATTTATATAGTCTGGAGCATTTGAGCTCATATTGTTTTCTTTTTAATGGAGCATATATATACTTATGTATACTTATACTTATGTATACTTATTTGCATCTAATTTTAATCTTCAATATTATATTGTGATGTGATAATCTAAATATGTATGTGGACAATACGAGGGCTAGGTACATGATACACAACTCGATGTAGCCAACATGAAAGTAACAACCGAATTCTTAATAATTTGTATACCCTGAACCCATTGAAAATTGGAATTCAGGGTATAATGGTTTTGTAAAAATGCATGTAACAAGCAGAAGAAGACGTCGCAGAGCCCACAAAGTATATATATACTAGTGATGTATATCACTTAAAAAAAAAAACAAAAAGTTGATTGAGCCCTGTTCGTCTGTTTGTCCGTCCGTATGAACGTCGAGATTTTGGAAACTACAAAATCTAGAGAGCTGAATTTTCACATGAATGCTAATAATAATATGTTAGTTATGCAGTTTTTGAATTTTCAATAACTTATCCCATTTCCTAATTATCGATAAAAAATCGAAAATTCGTTTTTCTTATGGTTTAAGCTAGAATCTCGAATTTATATATTTAGATAGATAATATGAAATTTTCAGATTTTGGTTGCAACGCCCCCTTCGGCACCAATAGGTTTTTTTGAGCATAGCTTCTACACCGTTTTAGCTTGAGACTTCAAATTTATATATTTAGATAGGTAATATGGATACGGCAATTATTCTTATTATTATTCTTATTTTGGATGCCACGCCCTCTTCGCCTCCAGTTTGAAACGCAGTTTAAATACTACATACTACACATAGATTCATTTAGATACTCTTAATCTACTCTGAAAGTTTCAAAAAGATCGCTCATTTAGAAATGGAGTTAAAAGCGTCCAAATTTCAGACCAAACCCACCTGCAAGCCACGGTAGCAACTGCGCAGTTACCAGAGCGCGCGCTCATATGTTCGTAAAGAAGAAGAGTATAAGTTTATTTTTTGCAGGGTATTTCGTAGTCGAGCTGTCTCGACTAGAGCCTTCTTACTTGTTAGATAATAACATGGAAGCTGTTTAAGCCAAGATACAGCGGTTTGAAAGTATAACAATAATTGTTATTATTGTAATAATTATTATTATTTTTATTTTTTTAAGGACTTAAGCATTATGTCATTGTTATAATATTCACCAAATTTTTGAATTCTTGATGTATATCAGCTAGTGTATATTTCTATATGAAAATGTCTGTCTGGTTCAAAGGTAAATTATTGCCAAATTTGTAACTCCACATCGATGGTTCCATTTACAAATGTGCAGTATTTCGTGTACAAAGAAAACTAACTTACTATATTTTGGGATTGAAACGTTTATCTCTTAAGTTTTCTTAACAAATCTTAAAGAGAGCTATACATTCCTATTCCAAAAACTAGTTTTGTATAGTTATATCGATCTAAGGCATTAGAAGATTTTTCTTTCGTCAAATATAATTTAAACCCATAAAATCGGGCAAATATATATCTCATAAATAGTCTAAAATAAAAAATTTCTAATCTAAGGCCTATGTCTACATTTCTTAATATTGTAATTCATATTTTTATACCCTGAACCCATTAAAAATGGGAATTCAGGGTATAATGGTTTCGTGAAAATGTATGTAACAGGTAGGAGATGTCGCAGACCCCATAAAGTATATACATATATTCTTGATCAGCATACAAAAATAAGTTGATCTAGCCCTGTCCGTTTGTCCGTCCATATGAACGTCGAGATTTCGGAAACTACAAAAGCTAGAACATATGAACACTTGTATGTTAGCAACGCAGTACAAGTTTATTTTTTTTTTTGATAACTCATCCCACTTCCAAATTATCAATAAAAAATCGAAAATTCATTTCCATTTTGTACGTTTTTTGGGCATAACTTCTACATTAAGCCAAAGACTTTGTATATTTAAATAGATAGTTTGGATACAGATTATGTAATTTTCAGATTTTGATGCCACGCCCCCTTCGCCTACAATTAAAAAAAACCCATTTCAAATGATAGAGACTTGATACATTTAGATACACTTATTCTACTCAGTGCAAAATATAGTCCAGTCCACCCCTAAGCCACGGCAGCGACTTGCGGCGTTAGCAGAGCTCGCGCTCATACGTTTGTAAAGAAGAGTATCACATATTTTTGCAGGATTCAGGGTATCTCGTAGTCGAGCCGTCTCGACTAGAGCCTTCTTACTTGTTATTAAACGAAATTTATATTAATTTTAGCCAGTTATAACACACAATAGTCAAACTGGAAGTTTCCATTTCATAGAGGATAAATTGAATATGAATATATATTTATATATAATTTGTCACCTGTGCAGTTTGTTGTTATTGGACTTTAAGTATACGACTTTAAGCATATGAATATTTTATATGTGTACTTGTGGATACTACAGCCAAGAGTTAATGTCTTTCAATAACATGCATAACAATAAGTGAGAAGCGGTGGAACCAATTAAATCGACGATAGAAAAAATACGATTACTATGGACTCTTCTGTTTTAGAATAGGTGTGTGTTCTGTTCCTGATATGTTTCCAGCGTTATGTTTATATAGAGATCATTTGTGGCTATGTACGATATATGAACATAGTTTTACCTTCGACGGAGACCATAAAATTAGCTATCCTTTATTTTTATAATACATTTTTTATGTCTCTATACCTGATCTATAAGAATTATGAAACAAGTTTTTATGGGCAAAACGAACGGGAGTTATGTGCCTCACAGCCTCATTGTTGATCTCTTTCTTCCTACCAATCTTGAATCAGTATTCAACGTGTCAGCTAATACTCCGCTACCTTTTTAGAATTAAGAAAACGTGAATCTGACAATGAGCGCAAGAAGTTGGAATGGGAAATGCGTGAAAAACAAGCCGAGGAGATGCGTAAACGCGAAGAGGAAACCATGCGTCGTCATCAGACTGAAATGCAAAGCCGAATGGTACGCCAAGAGGAGGACATGCGGCGTCGCCAGCAGGAGAATACATTGTTTATGCAGGCCCAACAGCTAAATTCGTTGCTTGATCAACAGGAAGGTTTTGGAGGCAACAACGGTGGTGGCGGCGGTGGCGGCAGTGCAAACTTCGACAATTTTGGAGGCAACAGCAATTCGCCATTTGAAGTTTTCCGAGGTAAGTTCCTGAGTCACAATCAATAAATTAAAACAATTATAAATTATTGCATTCATTAAACTTAGGTAACAACAACTCGTCTATGGCAGGCAACAATGGCCCTGGTGGAAACAATCAACAGGTATGTTCAGGTTGAGGACATTTCAGTGTGTCGACTATCTACCATATTACATAGTAGTTGTAATATAGAGACCACATACTCATGTATGCTCCCGAATTATAAAGTGTATTCATTTTCCCGATCCGCCCACTACGGGCTTAACAAATCCCATATGCCAGTAATCATACTAGTTGTTGAGCTAGAAAGCTGTAATTTTGGAATGTATACTCGCTCGATCAAAAATGATATGTCTACCCATTGGCGGCGTGGCGAATTGAACCTGAATATATAGTGATTTTTCAAATTGTGCTATATTTTGAACACTATGGACACTAGAGACTGACATGCATAGGGTTGACAACCCAAGATCAATAAGCTATGGTAGATATATCTACGCCTACAGGGGGCGTGGCAAACCGCAAAAGTATATCTCCTACAGTTTTAGAGCTAGAAGCTTCAAAATTGGATAGTTCATTTACTAATGTCCTCTTCCTCTATCGACGACCCAAAAATAATTTTTCAGCCTCTTTGGGGCGTGGCATATCGAAACATACCCTGTAATTTTCGCATTTTTGGAATGTAAACAACCAAATTTATTTTAGCCTCGGCTCTTTCTAAGAACTGGTTAAAAGTTATACGTCTACGCCCACTGGGAGCGTGGCAAATCGGCAAAGAAGTTTGTTGTGGCCAACTGCATAGTTCATGCCAGAAGGAGATGTCGCACACCCCACATATTCTTGATCAACACAAAAAATAAGTTTATGTAGTCTTGTCTGTCTGTCCAAAAGAACGTCGAGATTTCGGAAACTACAAAAGCTCGAGAGCTGAAATTTCACATGAATATTAGTTGTTAGTTACTCAGTTTTTTATTTTTCGATAACATAACCCATTTCCTAATTATCGATAAAAAATTTAAAATTGGTTTACTTTTTTTTACGTTTTTTGGGCACAACTTCTACACCGTTTTAGCTAGACTCTTCAAATTTGTATATTGAAATAGATATTATTGATACTCACATTTTGTTATTTTGGAAACCACGCCGCTTTCGTCCCCAATGTCACTAACCATACAACACATAGACTGGACAACTGGAACAAATTAATGTGCACACTTATTTTTTGACATTAGAACCCCATCAACTTCGTATTTGCTTGGGTTTTTACTTTTAGGGTCGGGAGAAAAAAATTGCTGATGACAAAATCATTCCGCTTCGAGCGCTCGACGGTGACGGTCGATATTCCAAAAAGGCCTGACATGTGCCGCTCTTTCCCTTGCTCTCTTTCTCTTTCTGCCCTATGCTTTTTACTCTCTGCTCTCTTCTCACAAAAATATATGTATGCTGGGACAAACAGCAAGCAGCTCACAAAAATTCTTCTCGACGCGATCCCATTGGTTCCCTTCTGAGCGAAGAGTATATAGTATATGTGCAATATTCTTGCTGCCTGTAGCACTATTAGAACCCCAGCAGTTGATGTTCGTTCGGTTGGGTAGCAATGTGAACTTGCATACACACATATATACACATACACATTTACACTTCCTTGCTATATGTGTAGGTATTTATGTGCCTGTGTGCGATACACTTGGTGCATGTAGCAATTCTAATTTCCCAGCGATTGCTGTTGGGTAGCTGATGTGAGTCTACACACACCCTAGCAAATACGAAGTTGATGGGGTTTTAATGTCAAAAAATAAGTGTGCACATTAATTTGTTCCAGTTGTCCAGTCTTTGTGTTGTATGGTTAGTGTCAATATGCAAAAAAATTTCCAAATTGCAAATACTTGAAATTTGGCAAATACGCACATTTGGATGCTATTAATATATTTTGAAAGTTTCATGAAGATTATCCATCTAAGAATGGAGTTGTAAGCGTTTAAAGTTTTTATGAAGGTGGTCCAAGCCGTCTCGAATAGATCCTTTTTACTTGGTTTTTAATTTAATTTATGCGCAGAGACTTTGATAAAGGCTAATACTGTAATTTGAAATATATATAACTGTTGTCTTCTCAAAAAAAAAAAAAAAAAAAAAAAATTAATTAAAAAGTAACAATTTAATTGAACACTTGTAATTTCCTTGTTCGAATAGGACTCTTTCACTCCTTTTGAATTTGGGGTTAACAATATGAACCAAGGTGGCAATCAACGTGGAAATAATGGCGGAAGTAATGTTCCATGGGGACGTCGTCGCTTTTAGGCAGCTGTTAAAATAAATACATGGACCACTGGATATAGAATACATAAATCGATCCATATATCGATGCGTTGATTATCATCTATCACACTCGACACTTCAGACACATAGATTTGTGTGAGTATTCATTAAAAAAAAAAAAAAAAAAAAACCAGAACACTCATGGAACTTAATATATAATACGATTATCAACCTGATGCGCCCAAAACAACTATTATTTTGTTTATATTGTATGTCAAAGATGTCATCTTCAACTCGTTTTTTTTAAGAATCATACATAAATGCAGCGTCAATACAATAACGTCGTGACTACTACATACCCCAAATTGATGTATGCATAATATTAGAAAATTCTACATATATACATACATGTTTGTATGTATGAATATGTAATAGATACATAGGAAGTAACATTTCTTAAGTATTTTTAAAAATGTAATGTCATTTTATCATATATCTCAAATATAAGTATATTATGCGATGTATATATGCATAAATCTTTTGTCTTCTTCAATGTGGTGTACAGTTGTGCATCAACACAAATCGTGGTGAGTATGGATGAGATGTAACTATGAGCTACTGCTTGATTCTTCAAGCAAATATTTTATGGTTTATGTATGCATATACATATGCCGAATCTAGTCAAGTTTACCATTTAATAAGCTTTTTATATAAACTAAGCAAAGATCAGAAACTACAAACAGTATAGCGTATAACTTTTTCTGGGTTCTTAAACAATAGTTGGTATTGGTATATTAAGAAACTTATGTACATATAATAATGATGAGGGAAACATTCAATGTCGAGTGGAAACTACGAACTTTTCATCTTGCAGAAATTTGAATATCCATTAAAATAATAAATAATATGAAATATATAATAATAAATAAATATGGTCTATCGGAGAGAAAATATGTCATAGTAAGTTTGTTGACGTATTGTAGCATCACTAACTAACACTAATCATGCTTTTGCTTGTGGAGACAGGCTATTTCCTATCAGCGACTGGATTTTGCAACAAGACAATGCTCCATGCCACAAGGGATCAGTGCCAACCAAGTTCTTAAAGGATATAAAAATGGATGTTCTTCCCTGGCCTGCCCAGAGCCCTGACCTAAATGCTATAGAAAATGTTTGGTCATCAAGGGCCAGAGAACAACAATCGATAGAACCCGGAAACGCGATGATACGATCAAGGAAGTCAAGGAAAATTTGGGAGAAAATGGATATTGGCTATGCATGCCGCTTAGTAGAATCGATTCCAACCAGAGTACAGGCAGTTATTGATGCCAAAGGTGGAATCACGGAATATTAGTTTTAATATTACAAATTTAAAAAAAATCTAAAATTCCCCACAAAATCCAAATAAAATATTATAATTAAGTTATGTGTAAATACTTTTGATGCATTAAAAATGTGTGTAAATACTTTTGCAAACTGATAAGCTTCAGTTCAAATGCCTCTATTTTTGGCATTTTACAGTTATTTTTGTTAATTCTTTATTGTTTGCTTCTGCATAGATCATGGAATACGAAAAACCCGTTACTTGTGCGTTTAAGTAGCAGAAACAACGAAAAAAAAATGCTTTCAAAGTTGACGAAATTAAGAATATTATGTCGTGTAAATACTTTTGACCACCCCTGTATATCTACATATGTATACTTTTGTCTTTTTACATGACGAAAGGGAAGGAATTTAATATGATACAAAAAATATAAGGCAAGATTGAAAGAGAGCATCTGCTCTGAACCTATTTTCGCTTTAAGTAAATACAACTATATGTATGTATTCCCTGAATTCTTAATTTTTCGCAGATGTTTAACGTTTGTGGTGATGAGTAGGAAATGAGAAACAGTTCAATTCGAAGAATTTGACTACGATTTGTCATTGCAACATGCGCAATGCGAAATTGCAACAGGAAACTATAATACAATTTTCTCTTTAAACTTGTGTAGAAATCTTTTTATACCCTGAACCATTGAAAATGGGAATGCAGGGTATAATTGTTTTGTGAAAATGTATGTAACTGGCAGATGGGAACGTTGCTGACCCCACAAAGTGTATATGTATGTATATGTATATAATTGATCAGAACAAAAAAATAAGTTGATTGAGCCCTGTCCATCTATCCGTCCGTCCGTATCGACGTCGAGATTTCGGAAACTACAAAAGCTAGAGAGCTTAATTTTCACATGAATACTTATATGTTAGTTACGTAGTACTATGTTAGAATTAATATACATAGCTGTAAGTAGTTTTATAATTTTTAATTAATTTCCGTTTAGATTAAGTTGCCTAAAAGGTAACGGTACGTTAAGCTGTAAATAAACATTTATTAAAAAAAAAATAAATAAATAATAGAACCCCATAAACTTCGTATTTGCTCGGGTTTTTACTTTTAGGGTCGGGAGAGAAAAATTGCTGATGGCAAAATCATTCCGCTTCGAGCACTCGACGGTGACGGTCGATATTCCAAAAAGGCCTGACATGTGCCGCTCTTTCCCTTGCTCTCTTTCTCTTTCTGCCCTATGCTTTTTACTCTCTGCTCTCTTCTCACAAAAATATATGTATGCTGGGACAAACAGCAAGCAGCTCACAAAAATTGAAATTTCTTCTCGACGCGATCCCATTGGTTCCCTTCTGAGCGGAGAGTATTTTTCGGGTTTTTACTTTTAGGGTCGGCATGGGCATGGGGCATGGGCCGAAATTTTGCACCCAACCCGACCCAGCCCATGGGCTGAAGAGTAAAATTTTACCGAAAGCTAAAAAAATGTTGGAACCCGAAACCAACCCGCCCGCCCGAATTTTTTTTTTTTTTAAATATTAATGAAAAATACAATTTTTATGCTTATATTTACTAAGTAATAGCAGAAATAAACAAGTAAGAAGGCTCTAGTCGAGACGGCTAACCCTGCAAAAAAGTGATACTCTTCTTCTTTACGCACGCGCTCTGCTAACCGCGCAGTTGCTCTTGTATCTTCGAAAATCAAATAGAAAAGAATAAATAATAATAAAAAAGAAAGAAATAATAAAAAAATAAAAATAAAAATAATAAATTATGAAGGGCTTAGGCGAGGCTAGAACCTTCGACACCCTAACATTCGTTGCATCTGTCTAGCCATCTACACCACGGCTCACTCAAACGGCTGAGTAGCGAAAACGAATGAAATTCGCCATACGAAAGAAACACTAAAGCAGTGGCTGAAAATACAAATACAATTCAAAGACAATTCTAACGCAATTCAAAAACAATTGTGATTCTTAGAATATACACGCATAGCAACATAGAAAACAGCCCAAGACTTTTTGTGTGTATACATACATACATACATATGTGCACACGCATACGAAAATTGATTTGCATTGCTCAACGTCGCTTGCATTTCCATTGTTATTTTAATTGTTTTAAAATTTTTAAATATATAATGGAATGTAATGAGAGTTCAGCATATGATCCACATATTCTATTTAACATTTTAGGTTTTTTTTAGAAATCATAACTCTTTTACAAATAGCTTTACATGCACAAATATGTACATATGTATGTATGTACGATTGCAGCCACACGCTGATCTACGCTTGCACACACCTTTTCAGAGAGGTATACATGAAGGTATTATAATTAATATAACTAATAGAAATTATACATAAACAAGAAAAACACCAAATTTGGCGTAACTTTATTATTCGGTTTTTTATTACACAACTATCAAAATTCGAGTTTTACTGAAAAATTTATCATATGTAATACTTGATATGGTTTCCATTATTTTATATAAGGTCCTTAAGAAATTTTGACATATTGTAAATTTTGTTGTTGTGTCCTTAGAGCCGATTTTGGACCACTTTTCCTGCAGTGTCCGTGTCTTTAGGGCAGATATTGTTGATATCGGCGTTATGTCAGCCGACCAGGTCTGCTCCACTTTGGAGTAGTCTGAGACTAATAATATCCTTTATTTCCGCATACGGTCAGAAAAGACTAAATTTTTCATAGCAATTAAGCTATTGTACCAATGTGTTATTTCTGGCACTCCAAATTTATCAAGCTGAATCGAGTTTTCTATAATCGGCAATGAGTTCAGCTTTTAATTCAGGAGCATTTGGTCAAGGATTGTCTTTTATTTTCCTTACATTCTCGGTATATCCTCGGTGAGTAAGTTTTTTAGGTTGGGAAGTTTGCTTGATTGAGACGATCCTTCACTCATATCTGAAACTTCGGAGGATGTCTTATTATGATTTAGCTTATTTTTCAGAATTCAAGCAATTTTAGCTAAACTTTGCCCTCCAACTGCACCTGCACCAAGTTTTCGTTGCTCCAACGATGAATTTGGTCCTTTTTGGCCTGTTGTGTATTTCAGCTAAGGAATTCAGTTTTCCACTATTTTTTATACCATGAACCCATTGAAAATGGGAAATTAGGGTATAATGGTTATGTTAAATCTATGTAACAGCCAGAAGGAGGCGTAGCAAACCCCATCAAGTATATATATTCTTGATCAGGGTGACGAGAAAAGTTGATCTAGCCCTGTCCGTCCGTCCGTCCTTCTTTTGTTTTTTCGATAACTCATCCCATTTCCCAATTATCGATCAAAAATCAAAAATTCGTTTCAATTCGTTTTTTGAGCATAACTTCTACACCGTTTTAGCTAAAGACTTAAAATTATAATTATACGCAGATTATGTATTTTCAGATTTTGGATGCCACGCCCCCTTCGCCCCCAATTTGGAAAAACGCATTTCAAATACAAGAGACTTAAAATTCGGCACATAGTTACATTTAGACACTCTTAATCTACTCTGAAAATTTCATTTAGATCATCCATCTAGAAATGGAGTATAGCCCAACCCACCCCCAATTCACGGCAGCAACTGCGCGGTTAGCAGAGCGCGCGCTCGTAAAGAAGAGTATTAGTTTCTTTTTTGCTGGGTTCAGGGTATCTCGTAGACGAGCCTTCTTACTTGTTTTGTTAAATATTGTGAGTTATATATTACTTTTTCGTTAAAAACCATTAAATGTGCCATTTGTGGCTTTTCAGAGTTGCCGTGGTGATTTGTTTTACAACTTTGCTAAAAAACCGAATATTTATGTAACGCCAAATTTTGTGTTTTTCTTTTATATGTATAATTTCTATTAGTTATGTTAAATATAATACATTCATGTATACCTCTCTTAAAAGGTAATATTTCAATCTAATACTTACCATTTACACTTTTTTATTTTAATAGTTTATATTTTACTTGCGTTTGAAGTTGAAAAAAACAAAAAACCGAATATTAATGTTACACACTGTATATGCAGAAGACGTGGAGGCTCTAACTCAAAAGATGAATTAAATACAATTTTATAACTGATTCTCGATATATTCATTTTTCGATAACTTTGCAAATATACAAGTTATCGAATTTCTGAAACAAACTCGTACTGCGCGTGCAATATACGGACCTAACACAAAAAGAATGAAGTCTCTAGCTTTTGTATCTTCGGAAATCGACGCGTTCAAACATACAGACAGACAGACATGGCTATATCAACTTTTCTCGTTACCCTGATCAAGAATATATATACTTTATGGGATCTGCCACGCCTCCTTCTGCCTGTTACATACTTTTAACAAAACCATTATACCCTGATTTCCCATTTTTAATGGGCTCAGGGTATACATACATATACAAAATAGCAACAAAATTCGGTAACAATTACTTATCTTGTTTGGCCCATAGGAAAAAACCTTGCTTTGCAGACGCTACCTCTTTGAATGACAACTCTGAGATTGAGCCCAAATACATACATACATATGTATGTATGTAAATACGTAATATGTATGCATGTACATATGCCCATGACAATATGCCCCTGTATATGTAAGTTGGCTTTGAATTGCATCGGAAACATTTGTTTAATATGTTCATATATACCTGAATTAACAATTGTATATGTAAGTGTTAACGTATTGGAAAATATGAACATACGTAATACTAATTAGTTTGAATTTTGTTACAGCACGGTTGCGTGTTATGTTTTACTTTGTTTTTGTTTTGAAAGCTCAAAGCTGTGCTTTCACAAGTATTAATGCACACGAACGCTGTTCGTATATGTCCATTCATGTATATGTAATATATGAATATGTGTATGTATAGGTTGTACGTACTACCACTAGCTCAAATTCAGTGAGTAGAAATAGTCAACGCTATACAAATGTATGTATATAAAACATGTTCATACTCATGAGAGTATTGCTAAATATACATATGTATGTATGTACGTATTAACTTCAAAATAAAGTTCAGTTTAAGCTAGAGCGCAGTCGAGGTTGCGTCGTTTGTTCGTTCGGTCGGTTCGCGCCATTCCGTTCCATTCGGTTAGTTCCTCATGGTAAGCACGTTCTCCTTCAATAGTGTTGATAAACTACTTTTAGTTTAATCGAAAAGGCAAAAAACAATGCAAAGTGACTGCAACATAAATACATGTATATAACGGTACATACCATATAAATTGATTCAATGTTTAAAATCATGTTTAATAAATTGTTAGTATGCACATGCGGATGTTTGAGCAAGGCGATGTACATTACCTTTATGTACAAAATGGTGCTTATATATACATATACATATATGTATATATAAATAAATAAATAAAGTATGTTTGTCCACATAAAATTTGCAGTTCAAGTACGCATTTACACACACATATTAAATAATTTTGAGAAGTATGCATTTGCATACATATATATATACATGTGTGTATGTTGGTGTGCACACCCTGTGCCTTTTCGATTCTGCCACACATACCTGTGCATTTAAATTAAATTAAAGTAAAGTATTAAAGCGCTTTTGGTAATTTTTTTTTTTTTTTTTTTTTTTTTTTTTTTTTGTACAGTTAGTGCAAAATATTTTACTGTATATCAGTGAAAAAATCTGATTAAGTGCTGGCGAAAATGAACGTGTTTGAATATAAAAAAAAACATCTACATATGTATGCGTGTATTAGCGCATACATTTACGCGCACGCACATAGGCACATATGCAAACACGTATGTATGTGTACATATGTATGTACATATACCCATCATCTGTTGTACAAACGAATGGCACAGAAAAAATATGTGTAAACCGGAATCAGAATAAATAAACATAAGCTTCATTTCACATAATTGTTTGTATTTTCACAAGTGCTAAACATAAGAAATAAAATTATATTTGTATACAATATTATAACACAAAGTAACAAATTAATCAATTAATAATTTATACACATATAATCATTATTTCTATTTAATTTTTAATGTTGTTGCTTCTTTAAACAAAATAGTAAATAATGGAAACGTAATTTTAATCAAATTTAATTTAATCAAGCACGCAAATGCCTGGATGTGTAGAATCATATATATATATATAAATATATATATATATATATATATATATATATATATAACATAGTTTTATCTAAATGTATATGTATATATGTACATTATATACCTGTATCACAGATCTGCATATGAATATACATATGTGCATTTGTGTATGCAAATGTGAATGCACTTTTCTATAAATGTATGTACAAAACAATGAATTTATGTGGAAACAATAAATATTATATGTATGTATGTAATAAAATCGAAATGTTGATTCAAGTCAATTGAAAATACATTGTGTTTTGTAATCCATACATATGTACATTTGTACATACATGCTATATGTACTTGTATTTGTATTTTTATACCCTGAACCCATTGAAAATGGGAATTCAGGGTATAATGATTTTGTGAAAATATATGTAACAGGTAGGATATGTCGCAGACCCCATAAAGTATATATATTCTTGATCAGCATACAAAAATAAGTTGATATAGGCCTGTCCGTTTGTCCGGCCATATGAACGTCGAGACTTCGGAAACTACAAAAGCTAGAGAGCTGAAATTTATATGAATACTCGTATGTTAGTTGCGTAGTATGAGTTTGTTTTCTTTTTTTCGATACCTCATCCCATTTCCAAATTATCAATAAATCGATAAACAAAAAACGATAAATCGAAAATTCGTTTCCATTTTTTTTTTTGTAGGGTTTTTAGGCATACCTTCTACACCGTTTGAGCTAGACACTTCAAGTATGTATATACAAAAACGCATTTCAAATACTAGAGAATTGAAATTTGGCAACTACACACATTTGGAGGCTATTAATATATTCTGAAAGTTTCATCAAGATCATCCATTTAGGAATGGAGTTATAAGCGTCTAAAGTATAGACTTTCGACAGATCAGATCTAAGAGGCTAAAAGAGCCATGATACCCAATATGAGCATGTGTGTTTAGCATGGGTCATGAATCAGGTTTCCGGCGACTGATATTCATTTAATTTATTTCGTAGACTTCTTACCTAAATGTGGTAAATGATCTGTAATGTAATGTTGATGGCTTACCTTTTTAATTTGTATATATGTTTATATATGCATTTATATATATTTCTATTGATTTCCACAGATAATCCGAGTTCAGACCTATGAAGATACATGAACCTGGAGAACAGACACTTGCATCTACATAAATATATTTACGCTCTATAGAAGGTGCAGAATCGCAAAGCGATCGTCAAATACAAGCAGAAATACAGTCGAACAGAGTTAAATATGCTTGATATAGGCATTGGCATAGGAACCGTCGAATTACAATTTATTGTGGAGCGGACGTGTACTGATTGCGCCAACGACAGCAAGAACTATAGGCCAGAAGTAGGATCATCATCATCATATAGATCAACATCTAGATTAGCATCTGCATCTAGTACTTCGACTTTGTCTTGCTGGAGATGGGAAAAACCGACGGCCCGCAGATGTCATCCATATGCAAAGCTCAATAGAAAAATATATTTATGTGAATATAATCGAATGGCAACAAGCTGTATATATTTTGTATTAGTTTTAGCAATCTTATGTGTAAGAAATACTAGAGCTGCTTCTCATAACAATATTACAAATAATTATATTACTACTAATAATCATAATAATATTGAAATCGAAAGCATAAGCAAAACTCCAATCATCAACAACTACTCGAATTATCAACCTGAATACAGTAAAGCCCAATTAAGTGAGAACAGTAAAAGTGAACACCCAACACTGATCATCGCTGAGACTGACTCTGAGGCTAGTAATACTCACAACAACAATAGTAAAATCAATAACAACAACAACAACAACTTCAGCGGTATCAGCAGAAGCAAAAACAACAGAATCAGTGCAAGGAAAAACGGTGCAGAGACTGAGAAATATCACTTAGATGATATTGAAATATTTGGTGCGTATAGCATACCCGACAATCCGATCTACACAAATGAGTTCGCCGTACATATACCTGCTGGCAGATCTGTGGCAGATGTCTTAGCTGACAAGTATGGATTTATCAACAAGGGACAGGTACAAAAATGCTGATAAAGTTTTCATTATTCTCATCGCAAATCAGCAAATTAGTAACTGTTGACAGAAGCATAGCAAATCGACTAACTAATTGTCGAAGCTTAGAAACTTTTGTTTGTACGCTTAAATCAATTGGGCTAATCGATTTTTACTGCGAAATCTATTTGATGCGGTTGTTTGTCATTATAATGAATGCTCTTTGCAAGAGTTCCACTATTAAGTAACACTCTCACAAACTTGCGTCTGCTTTTTTATGGATCTTTACATGAATTTGCACTCTTCATTTTAAATTTTATCTTTCACAGATTGGCGCCCTTGACAACTATTATTTGTTTCAGCATCATCGTGTTTCGAAGCGTTCGCTTCGGTCGAGTCGCAAGCATCACAGTGCCTTAAAGTCGGAGTTCGAGGTGAGTGTGGAGCTAACGTACACCTTGACCCTACAAAAGGGTACATATACAGAGGGCATGTACACGCTGTCTGACCTTGAATGTTTCATTTAGTCAACGATCCGCTTGTTTGACGTTTGCTTTTTGCTATGTTTTCTAGGTTAAATGGCTACAGCAGCAACACGAGAAGATCCGGCGAAAACGGGATGGCCCCTATCAAGAAATACCCACATACAGTCCGTACAATATTTTGCGCCAGATTAATGACTACGTTATCGATCCGCATACGAATACGCATTTTTCATATTCCCCAGACCCTCTCCTTTCAACATCTTTGGGTAGAACTCATTCGCCGCGCCTCGAATACCGTGACGTCACCTCGCAGCTCATATTCTCAGATCCGTTGTTTAAGGAACAGTGGTATTTGGTAAGTAAAGTATGTTATCATGCCATATCTTACTTATGCATACGTTATTTAATAGATCCAAATAATTTCACAGTGCTTCCCAAATTTAATAAAAAAAAGTATTATAATATTTAAATAATTATTATTTGTTAGCATTAGTGCATCAAATGTTCCGTTGTTTAATAATGACTTTTGATCATTGCGAGACGGTTGGTTACATTTTTATACCCGGAACCCATTGAAAATGGGAATTCAGGGTATAATGGTTTTGTGAAACTGTATGTAACAGGCAGAAGGAGACGTCGCAGACCCCATAAAGTATATATATTCTTGATCAGCATAAAAAAATAAGTTGATTGAGCCCTGTCCGTCTGTCCGTCCGTATGAACGTCGAGATTTCGGAAACTACAAAAATTTGAAATTTCACATGAACACTCGTATGTTAGCTACGCAGTACGAGTTTATTTTGTTATTATCGAAAATTCGTTTCCATTTTTTATGTTTTTCGGGCATAACTTCTACACCGTTTTAGCTAAAGACTTCAAATTTTTTATTTAGTTTATTTAGATAGATATTAGGAATACGCAGATTATATAATTTTCAGATTTTGGATGTCACACCCCCTTCGCCACCAATTTGGAAAAAACGCATTTCAAATACTAGAGACTTGAAATTTGGCACATAGATACATATAGATACTCTTAATCTACTCTGATCGTCCATCTAGAAATGGAGTTATAAGCGTCCAAAGTTCAGCTCAACCCACCCCCAAGCCACGGCAGCAGCTGCGCGGTTAGCAGAACGCGCGCTTACAAGTGTGTAAAGAAGAAGAGTATACCCTTTTTTGGGTTCAGGGTATCTCGTAGTCGAGCCGTCTCGACTAGAGCCTTCTTACTTGTTATAAATTCATTGTCTCATATGCATCTTTTAATCTGGTCTATTTCAAATATTTCAATATAACCCTTGTAAAATCAAAGCGAAAATATAACATTATTTTTAATTCTGTAGAATGGCGGAGCTAAGGATGGCCTTGACATGAATATTGGTCCTGCCTGGCAGAAGGGCTATACGGGTAAAGGTGTCGTCGTATCGATTCTGGATGACGGAATTCAGACTAATCATCCGGACTTGGCTCAAAACTATGTATGTTCCACATAGATATATTGAAATAATTGGGTTTGGGTTTTAATTAATTGCTCCATTTAGGATCCAGATGCTTCTTTTGATATTAATGGCAATGATTCAGATCCCACGCCGCAGGATAACGGTGACAATAAGCATGGCACCAGATGTGCCGGAGAGGTGGCCGCAGTTGCCTTTAATAACTACTGCGGAGTTGGCGTGGCATATAATGCTAGCATTGGTGGTAAGTATGACAAATAAAGCAACTGCTTTTTAGCAAGAACTCATGAGTTTAAATGAATAACAAAAGTGTAACAATCTTGAAATATTGGTGAGCAACAAAGACAGAACTTAATCCAATATGAATACTGTGAATGTGATTGCGTGAATTTATTTATATCGGCAATTAGTATTGCCAATTCGAAGCTGTGATGTGTTTACTATATTAAATTCTTAGTCTATGGTGAGAATTATGTACTCCTAATAATTTTATTGTATTATTTGCAGGTGTTCGCATGCTGGACGGTAAAGTGAATGATGTGGTTGAGGCACAGGCGTTGAGTTTGAATCCTGGGCATATCGATATATATAGCGCATCTTGGGGTCCAGAGGATGACGGTTCAACTGTGGATGGCCCCGGCCCATTAGCTCGTCGGGCTTTTATTTATGGTGTAACTAGTGGCCGTCAGGGCAAGGGCTCCATTTTTGTTTGGGCCTCTGGCAACGGTGGTCGTTATACCGATTCATGCAACTGTGATGGATATACGAATTCCATATTTACACTTTCCATTTCGAGTGCCACCCAAGCAGGGTAACACAATTATACGAGCCGAAGAGGTTGTGTATTTAGTAAAAATATTTATTTTGTCCTATAGTTTTAAACCTTGGTATTTGGAGGAGTGCTCGTCTACACTGGCTACAACCTATAGCTCTGGAACGCCGGGGCACGACAAGAGCGTGGCTACTGTTGACATGGACGGACGCCTGCGTCCCGATCATATCTGTACAGTGGAGCACACTGGCACATCGGCATCAGCACCATTGGCGGCTGGCATTTGCGCTTTGGCGCTTGAAGCAAATCCAGATATAACGTGGCGTGACATGCAATATTTGGTGGTATACACATCGCGACCTGGGCCCCTTGAAAAGGAAAGCGGCTGGACCCTGAACGGCGTCAAGCGGAAGTATAGTCATAAGTTTGGCTATGGTCTGATGGATGCGGGCGCTATGGTTGCTCTGGCGGAGCAATGGAATACGGTTCCGCCCCAGCACATTTGCAAGTCGCGGGAGAACAATGAAGATCGTAAAATCGAGGGCGCATACGGATACTCGCTAGCTACGCATATGGATGTCAATGGCTGCGCCGGTACCATTAATGAGGTACGCTATCTCGAACATGTCCAATGTCGCATCACGCTGCGGTTCTTTCCGCGTGGCAATCTGCGTATATTGCTTACCTCGCCCATGGGAACAACAAGTACTTTGTTGTTTGAGCGGCCGCGTGACATAGTTAAATCAAACTTCGACGATTGGCCATTCCTCAGCGTGCATTACTGGGGCGAAAAGGCCGAGGGTCGCTGGACACTGCAGGTAATCAACGGCGGGCGTCGGCGCGTCAATCAGCCGGGAATTCTGTCCAAATGGCAATTGATCTTCTATGGAACCTCAACACAACCCATGCGACTCAAATCAGAACTTCTAAATACGCACCTGCGCAACAATCCTATTGCGAACAATCCATTCTTATTCTCATCGGCCTCCAACATAGGCCAGCCGGCCAACGAAGGCGGCAACTTCAATACAGACAGTTTTGCCAGCTATCTGAATTATCAAAACCTATTCAGTAGCGCCGGTTCCAGTCCAGAGGTCGCAACTGTAACGCTTAGCGGATATAATGTCTCGACCGCAACTGCGTCCCAATCCCCGAATGGCCTGCCTAACGGCGGTAACAAGCTTATACAGTATTCCTGTGATGCCGAATGCGATTCTCTTGGCTGCTATGGCCGCGGTCCCACTCAGTGTGTGGCGTGCAGCCACTACCGTCTAGATAAGTAAGCAAATCAATCAAAATATTAGCCCAAATCATAGATTTTATGTTCGTTTGCATTTGACTTAATTGTACCTTGTGCCGCCATGTAGCAAAAGCTGGACATGCCAAACATAATCTCTTTGCCTATCAGCTACTTAACTCTTTGATATTTTTTGCATGTCAGCACCTGCGTTAGTCGTTGCCCGCCGCGATCGTTTCCTAATCAGGTGGGCATATGTTGGCCCTGCCATGACTCGTGCGAAACATGCGTTGGAGCTGGACCGGATAGCTGTCTTACCTGTGCGCCGACGCACTTACACGTTACCGATCTCGCCGTCTGTCTGCAAGTTTGCCCCGATGGTTACTTTGAAAGTGAGTCTAGCATTCATAATGATATCTGAAGTAGTGATAAACTTCTTACCTTCGTTTATAGACATTAAGAATAAAACGTGTATACCTTGCGAGCCAAATTGTGCATCGTGTCAGGAGCGTCCCGAGTACTGCACCAGCTGTGATCATCATCTCGTCATGCATGAGAATAAATGCTTCTCAGCCTGTCCCTTGAACACATACGAGACTGACGAGAACAAGTAAGATGCGACTGACTCGACTGATGCATGTTATATATATGTATATGTATTTTTATTTAACGTGCAGATGCGCCTACTGTCATTCGTCGTGTGCCACATGTAATGAGGCCTCCGAAAATAGTTGCATCACTTGTCGCCCCAGTCGCTACGCGTACCAAAATAAATGCTTGAACAATTGCCCCGAAGGCTTCTATGCCGATAAAAAGCGCTTGGAATGCCTACCATGCCATGAAGGCTGCAAGACGTGCAGCAGCAACGGTATCTGCGCAGAGTGTCTGCCCAATTGGACGCTCACCAAGAAGGAGACATGTATTGTTACCGGTAGTGAAAACTGCTTTGAATGTAAGTTCAGTTCGCTTAAATTTGTATCACATTTAATGAGTTGCTTATCTAACGCTGTGTACCTCATGAAATGCAGACGAGTATTTTAATCTAACTGAGGGCAAGTGTAATCAGTGTCATGAGTCCTGTGGGACTTGCAATGGACCGCTGTCCACCAACTGTCTATCATGCCATCAGAACCGGCTTCTGGAGCAAAGCAGCTGCGTGAGCGGCTGTCAAGACGGTTTCTTTATGGAAACAGGCGTCTGTACACCCTGTCTGCATACTTGCACACAGTGCGTATCCCGCACCAATTGCAGCAATTGCTCCAAGGGTCTCGAACTACAGAACGGCGAATGTCGCACAACTTGCGCCCATGGGTAAGATTGGAGAGAATACATTGAATAGCAAGATATTGATCGAATGAATTTCGTTTTGTTGCAGATATTACAGCGATCGCGGCATCTGTGCCAAGTGCTATCTTAGTTGCCACACGTGCAGTGGACCGCGTCGTAATCAGTGCGTCCAGTGTCCGTCTGGTTGGCAGCTGGCTGCTGGTGAATGTCATCCAGAATGCCCCGAAGGCTTCTACAAATCAGAGTTTGGCTGCCAGAAATGTCATCACTATTGTAAGACCTGCAATGGTGAGTACTGCAGAGTGCTACTCGGATATGCAAAGTTTGAGACGAAATATGATTTAGGTGCCGGTCCATTGGCATGCTCATCGTGCCCAACACATTTTATGCTGGATGGCGGTCTTTGCATGGAATGCCTCAGCTCACAGTACTATGATGCAATAACACAGACGTGCAAGAGCTGCCACGAATCGTGTCGGTCGTGCTTTGGTCCCGGTCAGTACTCGTGCAAGGCATGTGCTCTACCGCTCCATTTAGATCAAATAAATAGAAAGTGTGTGCCTTGCTGCTCAAGTAAAACCACTGGCGATAATGACACTGACTCTGAAAACTGCTGTCAATGCGACAAGGACACAGGTAACGTAGCATAATTAGTATAGTAATGAAGTAGATAATTAGCAACTGTTTTCCAATTCAGGCGAATGTAAGGCAGTATCTACAGCTGGCAAACGTCGCACCGTCATGGGCTCCAACAGTATTTTTAGGAATGTAGATCGAACCAATAACGACGACGGAAACAGCGCTACATTTGCCTTGCGTCTTGACTCACCGCTGACAGCAATTACAGCAATTGCGATTGCCATCTGTTTGCTAGTTATCACTGTATTTTCCATAATATTTGCCGTTCTACAGGTAAGCAGTACAAAATTATTTTCGCCAAATATGTTCACACTACCTTTTTTCTTTTGTTCACTGGTGCAGCGTAATAGCAATCATGTATCGAGGGATTCGGTTCGGTACAGGAAAATAATAACCAGATCGGATGGTCGTAAGAGCGATCCAAACAATGAAGCTAGATTTATATTCAATGTGGGCGAGGTCGGTGATGATACAGATGATAATACGGATGATGATTTGGATGGCAATGAGAGAGCTGCTAAGAAAGTCGTCTACGAACCCAATGGTCCAATGAATGGAAACGAATTTTTTATTAAAAGTACAAATGATATTGATGCGGTCGAGTTTCATTGCAAAGGTGTGGATAATGTAAATCAAAATAAGTTCGATACGCATCACAAATCAAGCATATACACCGAAAATAGCAGTCCCACGTATTTGAATCAGGCAACAAGCAGCAGAATGAATAATAAGGTTGTTCATAGCTGATTCCTTGACAAATTGTTTGTGAATGCAGCACCCATAGCAACAAAAGCAACATCAACTTTGATCCTGAATTTCTTGCTCTGGACTAGTAAATTTTAAGCTAACTTGAGGAATATAGCAAATCGAAATATTTAACATCCGAAATGATAAAATTTATATGTGATTGTGAATTGTTTTTATATATATTTGTAAATTTAATGTTTGTATTAAATTTTTATGAAAAATGTTATGTCAAGTTGAACAATAAGTGTTTTTTCATATTTTTAGTTTGTACTTATACTGCGTTTTAAAAGGAACTTCGTATATGGGTATATTCATGTACATATGTTTATGCGTATAGGCAGAGTATGATAAATATGTTTATATAATATGATAGCATATGTGAATGCGAGAGTACTTATGATTTTCAGAAATGGGTTGAAGACATATTGAGAAAGTAGTAGTAGTATTAGTCGTAGAAAAATGCTTTCAATTTATTTACAGGCAAATATGAATTATGTATAAAAAGTATTAAATACCGATATAATACATATCTCTTATTTGTATGGGAGTGTCTGGCTATTTAGCCAGATTTGTTAATTGACAAATTTGATTTCGTTGGTATATCGATTTTTGAGATTTGACGATAATATAAATTCGTTTGCAAATGCATGTTCATTGTTGAATATTATTAAATGGATTCCTTGATCACGGTTATGACGGTTTGTACGTATACACAGACTTTTAAACATATTATCTGGACATCTGGTCGGAATAAGAATGTACATACATACAAAAATATTCGACCGAGTTTTTAAATGCATATATTCTTGAACTACATACATTTGCATCACAAATCAAGTA
This sequence comes from Drosophila buzzatii, assembly GCA_035045845.1. NCBI lineage: Eukaryota > Metazoa > Arthropoda > Insecta > Diptera > Drosophilidae > Drosophila > Drosophila buzzatii. The sequence goes on along the minus strand of JAWNOS010000575.1, from coordinate 786,181 downwards.
CGTGCATGTGCACCGTTTGTTTTAATTCTATATCTATATCTATGATATTGTACAGTCGCAGCACATGAGAGAATAGTAAAGACATTTGACCACCTTTTCATCATTATCATCGTAAGGTGCCACTGATTTAGTATCATTTTTCTCCTTAACTGCGCTACTATCCAATTGATCCATTTCCTGGCTAATCACTGATCTTTTAGATTTTTTGCGTTTGTTTTTGTGCATCAGTTCGGAGCAGTTACGCTGTTGCACCATTTCATCAATCCATTCAAAATTTGTAGATATCTGATTTCTATTAAAACTAGAAATACTTTCAATAGAATTTATATCATCCTGCTTAAAAAAAAAAAGAACAATAAGAATGTTTGGGTTAAGTAGTTCGATCACATCGTGATCAATATGATTAAAGGTAACCTGGTTATTGTTATGGTTTCTATATCTGCTCTTGTGGGGTGAACTGTTACTGGTAGCTGTCTGGTAGTGGGCTTTGCGATTGGGTGAAGGAGATGAATTGGTCGCTATTGATGCCGTCGTCTCAGCCGAGCTATTTAATACAGCGGTAGATACATCAGTTCCTCCAAGCGATGGTAACTTCGGCAATTCATCAGGATGCTATTTTAATTGAAATTAAACTCTTATGCACACTTCTATGTCAGTCACTTACGAAATCGATAATCTCAACTGTTGTGACAACAATTGGGGATGACATAACTGCAGTTGAGGGTGTCGACGGAGCCAGCTCCGACAGTGGACTATTTAAATTTGGAGTTATTGCCGCGATTGGAGTTGTTGGCAATGTGGCACATTCCGATACAGCTATTGCATCATCTGGTGTTATATTACTGCGATTCAGCGAATCGCCTTTCACACTCTTCAGAAGCGTTGAGGACATAGCGCCCAACACAACCAATGATGAGGAAGTCGAAGCACCGCTTATTTCGGGCAAGGGCCTAAAACAATGTGAACACGATAACAGTTAAAAACAATTCTATTTCAATTAAATTAATATGTAATATGATAGAAAAACAGAATTAAAAAAAAAAAAATTAACTTATTAACAAGTCAAAAGAGTCGACTCGACTACGAGATACCCTGAATCCTGCTGTTTAAGCGTGAACATGTGACACAAATCAAAGGGGATTTGTGTTATTGTGCTGATAAATCCGTATTCCCAAAAGTGGATCAAGCATGAACATGCCATATACATCAATATGTTAAATAAAACATTACTGGATAACCTGCGCGTTACCAAACAGAAAATTAAAATTTCCCAGCCACAAATTTAAGGCCCCTGGCAGTAGCACTAACCATATGTATGGTTAGTGGTAGTAGGTTCAAGCATGACATGCCACATAAATAAAACAAATAAGAACGTTGCAGTTAGGCGCAACTAACTGCGAGATACTCTGTTCCCATAGGTGCATTTTATTTATTTTATAAACATTTAATAAACGAAATATTTAGTATTAGCAAACGTACATGGCAAGCAACAAACGTTTTTCCTATACATACATACATATTTACATATGCATGTATGTACATACACATTATACGAGTATACACACGATTTTCTATGTATGCATACAAAAGTTTGCATGCTAAAATTTCGATGAATTGTGACTGAATTGTGAATTTTTCCATCGTTACTTTAGTTTTGTCAAAAGACGCTCTAGCAGTGTCTTCTTTAGTTTTAGCACTAACCATACAACACATAGACTGGACAACTAGAACAAACTTTTTTCACGAAGCAGATTATGATTTCCCGTCCTAGTCATTTTCGTATTTGCTCGGCTCTTTAATTTACTGTTTGGGCAGCGAAAATATAGCAGTTGATATTCAGTTCGCTGCCAGCACTAGAACGAAATGATTCTATTCTCATATGAAGCACCGCTGTGTGCTATTCTTTCTTTACTCTCTCTCTCACTCACTCTCTCTATGCCTCTCATATATACATATATGTATGTACGTATGTGTGTCTACGCAGGCACAAGCCAGCAGCTCACAAAAATTGAAATTTGTCCGCGAGTCGCGACGATCACATTTTCGTTTCTGAATAAGAGTATGCCGAACTCTTAAAAAGGTTTGCCATGCTCAGCAAAATGTTAGTGTTTTCGTGATTATTTTTTTGAAGGGTATGAAAGCGTGATGTACATAAGTATTCCTTCTTGGCGATGAGCATGAACTTACACATTTACAATATCTTGCTACATATATGAGCATTTATGTGACTGTGTGCGACACTTTTGCTGCCTGTAGCAATTGTAGGGCCTTGGACTTAGAATTGTATGAACGGTCTTGCAATTGCTCGATCTTGTAGACTTTCAAATACATTTCCCCCATGTACATATGTATATGGCATGTATGTTTTATGTATGTTATGCAAACATATGCATTTATTCTTACAGATGTTTTATAAATGAAAAGGCTATAATTAATTTAGTAACATTTTTGAACCGCTAAATCATAGTTTCGCATTAACAAATATCGAATATATTGTGTTGCGGATTATAAACTATTTAAGTGGATCAAGAAATTCATCTGTATTGACAAATGTCAGAATACACCTTATACTCATTATGGCCAAAATGACTGATGCAAGCCGTAAAGGCTCATTTGACAGTCACTCTACAATTCCAGCCATACAAAATAGACAAACTACTGAAGCGCGCAGGTAGCAAGAGAAGTTACGCACACAGTCACATAAATGCTCACACATGAAGCAAGCGAAAAAGGAATGCTTATGTACATCACGCTTTCATACCCTTCAAAAAAATAATCACGAAAACACTAAAATTTTGCATGAGCATGGCAAACCTTTTTAAGAGTTCGGCATACTCTTATTCAGAAGCGAAGATGTGATCGTCGCGAATTGTGCCTGCATACACACACATACGTACATACATATATGTATATATGAGAGGCATAGAGAGAGTGAGTGAGAGAGAGAGAGTAAAGAAAGAATAGCACACAGCGGTGCTTCATATGAGAATAGAATCATTTCGTTCGAGCGCTGGCAGCGAACTGAATATCAACTGCTATATTTTCGCTGCCCGAACAGTATATTAAAGAGCCGAGCAAATACGAAAATGACTAGGACGGGAAATCATAATCTGCTTCGTGAAAAAAGTTTGTTCTAGTTGTCCAGTCTATGTGTTGTATGGTTAGTGGTTTTAGTTAACGGTGACCAGACCATGGCTGACCAAGCTGCACTTAGGTGCGTGGGTTCGAATCCCGCATACAACCTTTTTTTTCCAAAAATTTAAATTTTTAAATTTTTTTTTTATATTTGTGTATTTTATATTATTATATTTATTATTTTTAATTTTTTTTTATTTGTGTATTTTATATTATTATATTTATTATAAAATGCTTGTTGCCAGCGCTAATTGATAATAAGATATTTACATATAAACATACGCATATGAATTGTGCATTTAAGCACTAAAAACTGCTTTTCCGATTTGCCAAGCTGCGTGGCAAGCAATTTTTCTATGCATGCATATATGTATGTATGTATGTGTACACAGATGTTTGTACGTGTATACACATCCAAGTGTGTATACATATTCCAAGAATTGCGATTGTATTGTTCTGTTTTGTCACAAGCTCCTGTTGATCAGCTGTGAATTTATTTAGGTTTAATTAACGATTACATGTTATTTTAAAATGACCTGGGCGTAGACGCATACTTTTAGCCAGTTCTTAGAAAGAGCCGAGGCTAACATAACTGCAAAATTTGGTTGCTTACAATCAAAAAATGCGAAAATTACAGGGTATTTTTCGATATGCCACGCCCCAAGATGCTGAAAAATTATTTTTGGGTCATCGATAGAGTAGTAACTGAACCATCCAATTTTCAAGCTTCTAGCTCAAAAACTATAGGAGATATAAACTGTTGTGGTTTGCCACGCCCCTGTGGGCGAAGATATATCTACCATAGCTTATTGGTCTTGGATTGTCAACCCGAGTATACATGGCAAATTATTAGCATCTAGTGTTAATAGTGTTCAAAATATAGCACAATTTGAAAAATCACTATATATTCAGGTCCGATTTGCCACGCCCCCAATGGGCGTAGACATTATCTCTAGTATTTGAAATGCCTTTTTTTCAAATTGGGGGGCGTCATATAATATCCATAATATCTACCTAAATATATAAATTCGAAGTCTCTAGCTCAAACGGTGTGTAGAAGCACTAACCATACAACACATAGACTGGACAACTGGAACAAACGCTTGTGCACACTTATTTTTAGACATTAGAACCCCATCAACTTCGTATTTGCTCGGGTTCTTACTTTTAGGTGATTATCACATCACAGACGTACACATATGAATGTAAGTGTGTGCGTATGCAAGCTGACATTAGCTACCAAACAGCATTTGCTGGGAAATTAGAATTGCTACATGCATCAAGTGTATCGCACACAGGCACATAAATGCCTACACATATATTGAGGAAGTGTAAATGTGTAGGTGTATGTGTGTGCGTATGCAAGCTCACATTGGCTACCCAACCCAAGAACTGCTGGTAGTAAATAGTGCTACAGGCAGCAAGAATATTGCACACAAGCACATAAATGCTTACACATATAGCGTGGTAGTGTAAATGTGTGTGTGTATGGTCATCGAGAAAAAATATTCTATATGCACATCAACACTTTCATACTCTTTCTACAAATAATCATGAAAACGCTATTATTTTGCATGAGCATGGCAAAGCCGTTTAAGAATTCGGTATACTCTTCGCTCAGAAGGGATAGGATCGCGTCGAGAAGCAATTTCAATTTTTGTGAGCTGCTTGCTGTTTGTGCCAGCATACATATATTTTTGTGAGAGGAGAACAGAGAGTAAAAAGCATAGGGCAGAAAGAGAAAGAGGGCATGGGAAAGAGTGGCATATGCCACACTTTTTTGGAATATCGACCATCACCGTCGAGCGCTCGAAGCGGAATGATTTTGCCATCAGCAATTTTCGTCTTCCGAACCTAAAAGTAAAAACCAGAGCAAATACGAAGTTGAGTGGGAGCCAATGTCAAAAAATAAGTGTGCACAAGCGTTTGTTCCAGTTGTCCAGTCTATGTGTTGTATGGTTAGTGGTAGAAGTATTGCTCAAAAAACATTTAAAATAAAAAGTAAACGAATTTTCGATTTTTTATCGATAATTTGGAAATGCGATGAGTTACCGAAAAAAACAAAATAAACTCGTACTGCGTAACTAAACATACGAGTATTCATGTGAAATTTCAGCTCTCTAACTTTTGTAGTTTACAAAATCTCGACGCTCATACGGAGGGACGGACAGGGCTAAATCAACTTTTTTTTTGTGCTGATAAAGAAGATATATACTTTGTGGGATCTGCGACGTCTCCTTCTGACTGTTAATACATTTTCACAAAACCATAATGGTTTTGAATTCCCATTTTCAATGGGTTCAGGGAATAATAATTAATACACATATTAATATTAATATTTCAATATGACTTCGTCTGCAGATTTTACAGTACATTGTGAGAGTATGTGCCAATGTTGTAGGCTCTGTTCCCAAAGGGAAAATGAGTATTTTGGGCTTGTGCAATGTCCGTCTTGTCCGTCCGTCTGTATGTCTGTCCGTCTGTTTGTCTGTCCGTATGAATGCAATATTTTTCGGTGCTATTGGAGCTACAGACTTGAAATTTGGAACTTATACTCATGTATGCTCTCGAATTAGAAAGTGTACAAATTTTCCCGATCCGCCCACTAGAAGCGTGGCAAATCAGAAAACTCTTCCGCCCATAGGCCAGTATTATACATGATGAGCTAGAGTTGCAATTTGGAATGTATACTCGCGGTGATAACCCAAGTTCAAAAAGCTATGGCGGATATATCTACGCTCATTGGGGGCGTGGCAAATCGGAAAAGAAGTTTCTAGTGCGTATGTTTATAAATATCTTATCAATTGGCGCTGGCAGCAAGCATTTTATAATAAATATAATAATATAAAATACACAAATATAAAACAAGTCAGAAAAGCTGTAGTCGAGACTGTTAGACTACGAAATCCCCTGAGCCCTTCTTCGAACGAATAATATTGCAAGAATTATTCGATTCGTTTCTGCACGCATGCAAAACCACGCGCACACATAGACACTGATCTACGCTTGTATGCATGCATGTGTGTATGCATGTGTGTAAGCATTGCAAGCGTCTTGCTGTCTCGCTGCTTTGCTGCTGCGTCGCATGGATTTTGATGAGAATACTTTGATGATTAATAATTCTGTTTCTAGATGGACAATCGTATTGATATCTTCAGATTATGCTTATGATATTTATATCTATATGCTAAACCAAACTGCATGTCTCTAGTATTTGAATGTCAACTTTTTGTCACGTTCGACACTTGGGTTTTTTGCAATTATCTTGAAAACGGATTAATTTTAGTACTAATCAAGAGCAATATATTTAACTATTTGTCAAAATAAAGAAGTTTTTTGCCATTTTCAGAACTAAAATTGATGCATTTTCAAGATAATTACAAAAAACCAAAGTGTCGAACGTGACAAAGTCTAGAGAATTACCCATATGCAGAAGACTTCGAGACTCTAACTCTAAAGATGAATTGGCTAGAATTTTATAAATGGTTCCCGATAAATCCGTTTATCGATAACTTTGCAAATATACAAGTTATCGAATTTCTGAAACAAACTCGTACTGCGCGCGCAATATACGGACCTAACACAAAAGAAATGAGCTCTCTAGATTTTGTATCTTCGGAAATCGACGCGTTTATACATACGGACGGACGGACCGACAGACGGACATGGCTATATCAACTTTTCTCGTCACCCTGATCAAGAATATATACTATATGGGGTCTGCCACGCCTCTTTCTGCCTGTTACATACTTTTAACAAAACCATTATACCATGATTTCCCATTTTCAATGAGCTCAGGGTATAAAAAATAATAATTTTTGGAAAAATAAGGTTGTATGCGGGATTCCAACCCACGCACCTAAGTGCAGCTTGCGTAGCACTTACAACCAGCGCCACTGCCATTGTTTGGGCTCCATTAACTAAAACCAATTAACTAGAGCACCTTTTGACAAAACTAAAGTAACGATCATAAAATTCACAATTCATTGAAATTTTAGCATGCAAACATAGAAATGCATACATAGAAAATCGTGTGTATACTCGTATGTGTATGTACATACATATGTAAATCTGTATGCATATATAGGAAAAACGTTTGTTGTTTGCCATGTACGTTTGCTAATACTAAATATTTCGTTTATTAAATGTCTATAAAATAAATAAAATGCACCTATGGGAACAGAGTATCTCGCAGTTAGTTGCGCCTAACTGCAACGTTCTTACTTGTTTTATTTTAAGTACGTAAGAGGAGGTGGTCGGGTGATTTATTTACTGCTTAACATATGTATGTATATTGTCAATATACTCACAAGTCAATTAGTTCAGTTTGGGCCTTGCTGCCGCCCAAGCTCCACACCTCGCTTTTCTTTTGGGTGGGCGAATACGATATGAGTTTGTTTGTAGAACTCAATCGACCTTTCGGGTAGCTTTTTCGTCCTGGTATCCACAATATGCGTAAACCAGACGATTTGTTTTTCTTAGATGAATTTGAAGCCATCTGAAAATCAACACCCCGTTTCAAACATTACATACGAACAAATAAAAAACAAGCACCGATGAAACATACACATGCATACGTGTACAATCCCAATTTATCGGAATGTACATACATATGTAGATTATTGGATAACTCTAGTGGCTATCAATCCAAACAATTTTTACGATTCCCAATTACTAAGCCCTTACAATGATAATTTAACTATACAATCTTCGTATGTATGTATGTTCGTATGTACATACATATGTATGTATGTATATGCTGATGATGAGTATGACAAAACCGACACCTATACTTATGCAAATATGTATGTATGAATGTATGTAAAACTATATACAGATGTCTTTAGCAAACAGAAGATATAATAAATGATCAATAACAGAATTTACCAGAGATAGCTCAGATGTATTATCCCTCACCTAAATTCCCTTGCTAATGCGCACTAGCTGCTGCGATCTTTAAATTGTGGTAATCTGTTTTACCAAATAAGCCAAGATCCACAATGAGATCGTGTGTGCGTGCGTGTTTGTGTGAGCCTGTGTCAATAGCTTTAATTACATATGTACGTGTATACATATGTACATATGCATTCTAATATATTTATTGTTCCGTATGAACATCAAATAACGCGTCAACTGCGTGCTGCTCATATTCTTTTATAAATACATAAGTTGCGATATAAAAGAAACTATAATTGATACTTACCTTATGTAGTAATATGAAGCACTTTTTGTACAAACAATTAGTATGCATACATATACATATGTATTTATAAATATATTGCCTGTATGAACTGAATCGAGCGTATATAAATTTGTTAATAAATTATACCGAGATATGGATCTTTTTTGGACGGATTTAGTCAATATAAGTTCACTGAAGGCTAAGGAGTCATAATTGGAATTTGTTAACACAAAAAAAAAATATATATATATACAGTAAATAGTGATGTCAAAAAGTATAAAAATGTTGATATTTGAGATATCGATGTAGCATTATACAAGCGATGGAGTTTGTATATCGATGGCTTATGAAAAGTAAATTAGCTTCTAATCGGTGCGAGAAATGTCCAAGATACAGTGTGACCGGCCAAAAGCAAAGTTAGAAATGATAATAACAAATTTTAAGTGGGAACTTTACAAAAGTTAGAGCGTCACAACAAATAAAAACATGTTTAAGAAGGACAGGAAATATTTTTTGCGTAAGCTTTTTTGCTTACATACTTACGCAACCCAAACACAAAAATTAATTGTTGTAGAGCAAACCTATAATTATTAGACACAATCCTAGCAGCAGTTATGCCATTTTTTTTTTTTTTTTTTTTTTTTTTTTTGAAAAAAAAGGCAAAACTGTCTGTAAAATACGGGAAAAAAGGCAGAAAATCTAAAAAAGGACAGAAAACAGGACAAAAAAAAAAAATTTTTTTTAAATTGTATTTTTTTCTTTTTTATTATAACAATTTCAAGGCATTGTCAATTATGTTATCATTTTCCTCTTCCCTGGCCTCGGTATGTCGCCATGGATCCAACACGCGCCAAGCACTCTCTGCACAATTCCGTGAGGTGATCCACAGGCTCAATCGCACAATGCTGCGCTATGAACATACATGCGGCTTCCTGGCGACAAATTTGGGGACATTCCGGAGGCTTAAAGCATATATATATTTTTTTTTGGGCAAAACACGATACGTTTTGCATATGTTTTTTTGTCGCTATATGTGCGCGAATTTCGTAAATTTTGCAATATTTGCAGTATTTGCAGTACGCCTTATTATTGTCGTTCTCATCCCGGGCTATCCACGACTTAAAATCTGGCTGCTGTAGCCAGCAAGAAACGATATCGATAATACATATAAACCTCCTACACTATCAATTTATCACTGTTATACTCATTTTGGCGGTGTTCTTAGCCAAATATCGGTACACAATTTAGTATATTTTATGTTAAAGTTCTGTTAAACTGCTCTGCAATCTTATTTAATAAAATTCTGTTGCATCAACAACCGATCAACTGGGAAAACAACCAACCAACTGGGAAAATATGAACACGATTCGCATTCACAAAAAAAGGACAGATTTACGGATAGGGGATGTTTGATATTTTTTCCGCACAAAGCGCTTAAAAACAGAACAGATTGGTCCGGAAAAAGGACAAATTGGCATCACTGCCTAGCAGAGCTGCCATTTTAGCAATTAAGTTGCTACATTTAGCTGTTTTGAATTTGAGTATGCAATTTTTTTTTTAAATTGCTATGTCACAAATATAGCAATTTCCAAAAAAAATTTACAATTTTGAGCAGTTTTGTGTTACCATAATACAATCAATATAAAAAGAGCCCAACTTTTTTAAAATCATAATATCGATTATTCGCACAAATTTGTGAACAATAATTCAATAGTTGTGAAGAATAAATAGTTCGCAAATTCATCAAATGTGACCAAGTAACATTTGTACGATAAGCTTTAAATTGCTGTATTGTCGGATTTATTAAAAGTTATATTAAATATGCCAAAAACTCAATATGTTTATCCTATAAATATATGTATGTATGTTTGTCACGCGCATAAACACGGGCATTCAAGCTAAAACATACAAGCAAGCTAAACCAAAGCAAGCAAGCAAACAATCAGTCAATCCAACCAACTTGCTTGCACTCTCGATCAACAAAACTTTTAGAAAAATCGTACAGATATGGATTACAAAGGCATGATAAATGCTGCTATAATTATGTGTTGCCAAAAATAAGCGACAGCTCAAAATACGCTAATAATGACGAAGAAATTTATACGCCAACACTTTAAGTATCATTTAAAAAATAAAAGCAATACTTCAACAATTTTAATATATGTATTAAGAATTTTTATTTAGCAATTTTCATAATGTCTAGCTATCAACATTTTTTTTAATTCTAGCAATTCTTGCTCTCAAAATTCTGGCAGCACTGAATCCTAGTCGTCTAATCACCTATGTATTTACACACACATTCATATATGTAAATATTTCGTCTGTTTCTCAGAACAAGAACTCACAGATTCTAAATATAAAACATACATATTCCCAAGAGCGACGTTGAATTATAGAATCAACATGAGCATGTAATATACGGGCCAACTTCGAGTCCAGTCTCCCCGTGGCCGTGCTGCACTCAGCAATCCGTTGTTCACGTACATATAGACGTAGGTAAATTGACTACTATTTATTATTATAGTACATGGATCACATAAATATGTATTAAAATAACTGTATTATATAAAACTAAATGTATAGAGCACACATTGCCAGATATCTTTCATAAAAAACCAAATAATATAATAATAATAAATAAAGAAGCTGCAACCGCATCTACATATATACATATGTACATACATACATATCACGTATCACGAGATACGTAAAAACGGATGAGCAGGCGAACGGGCAGATGATAAACAGACGGGGCCAGCGGGAATCCGGTGCACGCCTCATACAGCCCTCGTCGTTTCATGAACGAAATTTATTTTTGGAGCTATGGCAAAGCAGCGACATTTTTATGTAGTCTTAGAATTTCTTATGTTTTGCGATATTAACATACAATTCAATAACTTATACACCTCTTAACATCGCGTTTTTTTTTTTTTTTTGATTTGAATTTACTATAGGAAGTGTAAGAAATCAGAACGAATGCATTTCATATCTCTTCATACACATATGCATCATACTATATGTACGTATATCTTTGTATGTACAAAGACATATTCATACGTGCATATATATATATATATATATATATATATATATATATATATATATATATATATATATATATATATATATGTATATCTTTTATTTACTTACATAGACAAAGGCAATTATTGTATGGCGCAAATCATTTCGTTGCTAAGTGCAAAATGTTGAATTCGCCTGTCCTTATATAACTTTTGTAAAAACATACAAATATAATAATCATGTTTCCACTGATATTACATGACATTTGTCTTGTTATATTCTTGCCTTATTGAAAATATCATCCGTGCAAGCAGGATAAAGATCAACTGTGATCATGGACCCGGAAGCGTTTTTGGATGTGGCCAATCAGGTCATTAAGCTAAAAATGTTTCCGTTCTTTGATATCGCGCACAGCTTACTTGCCGCGCTGGCCGTGCGCGAGGATTTGGGCGGCAATGCTCAGGCCTTCTCGCGAAAGCATCCGCTGGCATGTTGGCTATCAACAATGCTGGTAATATTTGCGGGAGGCATGGTGGCCAATGGACTGCTTGGGGAGCCCATATTGGCGCCATTAAAGAACACCGGACAACTGCTTGTGGGCACAGCAGTGTGGTTAGTTCACAATTCAATCAAAAATGTGTATGAATGTATGTATATATATCCGTATCTCATTTTTGCAGGTATATAGTATTTTATACACCCTTCGATATTGGATACAAAATGGCGAAATTTTTACCTGTGAAAATTGTTGCCAGTGCCATGAAGGAAATTTACCGTGCGAAGAAAGTATATGACGGAGTGGGACATGCGGCCAAACTGTATCCGAATGCCTGGATAATCATGATCATAATTGGCACTCTGAAGGGCAATGGCGCCGGTTTCACAAAGCTGATTGAGCGTCTCATAAGAGGTGCATGGACACCGACAGCAATGGAATTCATGCAGCCATCCTTGTAAGCGACTCCACCTCTATTTGCTTTATTTATTATGTCTTTTTGGTTTGATTCTTGTTTTCAGCTATACGAAAGCGTCTTTGCTGGCCTCCATTATCTTTGTGCTGGATAAAAAGACCGATTGGATCTCAGCACCTCATGCCTTAGTTTACTTTGGCATTGTAATTTTCTTGGTGTACTTTAAGTTGTCTTCTATCTTGCTGGGCATTCACGATCCCTTCCTGCCTTTGGAGAATCTGTGCTGTGCTATCTTCTTCGGCGGAATATGGGATAGCTTGGCCAAGATTTTGGGACGGGGCCATGCTAAGGATGCCGATAGTAAAGACGTTAAGAAAAGCAATTAATCATTGCTAAATTAGCTCCAAATTCATATACGCTGCCAACCAATCTTTAATTTAAAATGATATCGAACGAATTTTAATTTATGTCCCAGCCAATTGTATACGATTCGATGTTCAAAATCAAATTCAATCTTAAGCAGTAAGTGGGTGTATCTGTTTATCCTTGACTCTGGTTTTAATTCATTTAACATTTTGAAAATCTAATTTTTAAACTTTTAAGGACTTTTAACTGTGTGAACTCGAAGTTCGCTTCATTTTGTATTGGTTTGTTCTTAATGACGACTGAAAAATTAAAAATAGTATGACGACTTATTTAATTTACGATTAATGTCTGCAGTTTAATAAAATGTGAACTGCTGTCCAGGGTTCGGAGTATAGTCTTCGGCATACCGAAGAACATTTTAAAAGTATCTAAGTCATAAACCTAAAATTAATTTCTTCATTTTTGTTGGCCAATCCTTTAGATATACATTTATATATATATATTGTTAAATATTAAATTTGGTTCGCTAAATATTCATTCAAGCATGACATACATATATCTATACATATATGTATACTCGTCAGTGATGAATTCTTTAAAAGTAAGTCATGCTTGAATGAATATATAGACAAATTTAATATTAGTACATATTTATATTTTAATAATATATATATATATATATATTTTATATATATATATATATATATATAAAAGCAATCGGACTATTAAGTATATAATTATATGTAAACGCGCATTCATACAATTACAATAAATCTATGTGATTCGAATTTTTAAATGATTTTCTTTTACATCCATCGATGCGAGAAAGAAAGATGCGCCGACAGAGAAGAGCAAATTTTTACCAATTTGTAAATTGAACAGTGAATTTTACTGAATTACACCCACAATATAATATATAATATAATTTTATATACTAACAAATTTTGTTTCCAAATTACTCATTGCCTGCTATACAGTAGTTATAAAATGCGCCTTACAGTGAACTGAAAAATAGATGGAAATATTAAGTCACATATATTAACATGGCTTCATTAAGTCTCACCAATAAATTCAGAGACGGGATCGTTGTCCCCCTCGCCACGCATTGTACCAGTGATCTCTTCGTTTTCAACCATTGGTAGAAAGAGTTGTACAAACTCGGCCGAGTACGGGTGCGTTATGGTTTCTAGAACTTCCGTAACGAAATACCGAATTAGCGAGATATCTGTATCTTCAATTGCACAGCATTGTTTAATATATCGCAGCACTGGCACAACACAGCCGCGCGTCAACAAATTAACCATACGGTCCAGTATCATCTTTTTCATTTCTAGTTGCACAAGTATCTCTAATTCGTCCTGCTTGGACTCGAATAAACGGATAAGTAAAAAGAGAATTTGCTGCTGCAATGTTGGATGAACTCCAGCAACCTCGTCGAGCACGGCTAAATGTGTGGGACAGCTGTCAGTAGATAGTTTGAAATACGATGGTTCCATCACAACATTCTCTATCCATCGAATGACGCCGACACCAACAACTGGATACCTAAATACACAGGAAAAGAGAAGAATAATAAATATTAACAATAATTCTGTTAAGACTCTTACTTTATGCAATTGTAGAGCGTCTGTAGCTCCGCAATGAGTTCAGTGGACCCTTGGTCGACATTGCATATGGCATGTGCCTTTTCTATTGCCTGAATTGTGCTCTTCAGCTCGTCTTTATTTAAAGTTCTTTCGGTCATGGGTCTCTTCTTAGCTGGCTGGTCTATAACAGAAGAGGCATATGCCAATAAAAAAATATATTTGGGCTTGTGCTCCGGATTGATTTTAACGCCAGAACGGAAGAGAGCATCGACCAAAAGTTCCAAAAACTGCGGATTCCGTATCAGATCTATTGGTGGTGGATCAGATCCAGAATAATTTCGAAATAGTACGGTAATATCCGCCGGATTCAATGTATTGCGGGTCAACATTGAGGTAAGAGCCTGACATGCTTGCGGATATACCGCCGATCCATTCAGAGCCATTGTAATGGGTGTCACGTTTTGATTGCTAAGCAAAGAAATAATAAGTTGGATTTGGATACCATAGTTTAAATATATCTTATGTACTTCTGCAAAGCGTATTTGATGATTTCCTGGGACAAGCGTTTCATATTGAAGCCACCCTTTTGCTCCTGGCTGAGCACTTGAATCAACACCTGCGAGTAGACATACGTGTGTTGGCCGTGGCAGACCATGCGGGCGCACTCCTGAATGGTGCTATGTACATCGTCCGGATTATTTAGAAATTTAACAATTGAAGTTTTGAGAACGCGGGAAAATACTTCGATTTGCTGGGCGGCCGTCGAAATTGATGTGATTTCACTCTGGAACCCAGCATCTGATATGAGTTTAATGGTGAAGTTAAGCATCAAACAGTCCGGATATTCTTCAGCTAGACGATATATTAGTGACCGCCACGTATAGTGATCAATCATTTCTGTTAGCCAATCTGGCGTCTCACCCTCCTCGGTAAATATGGTGTCAGCTTTCTTTGGATCAAACGATTTCAGAATCATCTCTTTTAAATGATTCTCTACCATTGCCTGAACTTCCGTTACTTTCACACCAGCCAAGATTAACCACTCGGCAAGCAGATTCGCCATTTGAGCTACCGCCTTATAGTTTTCAGATAACATCGAGATCACTTCCTCAGGTGAGCCGCCAGATTGAAAGTAGCGCTTGAGCTGTGTAAAAATTCCTGGCTCCATTATGTAGTCGGGCGTTAGAAATTTTTCGAGACATTCTTGAATAGTTTTCTGCGGATTGTCTTCGTTCGTCTCCTTGACGTAGAAACAAGTGTATAGAAACAAATAAGTTTGTTGTTTGGATTGAATTGGTCAGGCTTTATGTTGACATAAACGGCAAACTTGTTGTTTACCTCGGCACTTGACTGTTGTTTTGTGCGGCCCTGCCAGCCAGAATCGTCGTATTCTACTTCCATTATTATTCAATGTAATTTTTTTTTTTTTTAATTTATAACTTTTTATCTATATTCTAATACAAATATCATTATTTTCTTTGCTTAAGGCATGCATAAAACTAATCGATGCATCATTCATATGGAGACCGATGAAAACACTCGATATATTTTTAGATTTTTGTTTTAAGTAATAATTAGATGTTTGCTTCTGCTGTATATTCGATAAAAATACTGATGCATTTGCATCCTATACACTAGAACCACTAACCATACACATTAGTGACAATAGTGCTGTAACACTATCGATGGTTGAAACATTCAATAGTTTCGATGGTTTTAGACGAAATATTCGATAGTATCCATAGTACTATCGAAAATATTTTGAGTTTCAAAAACTAACTAAATAAATTAATATTTAAGAATTTTGTTCTTAAGATTTTAATAATCATTTCATTTCTTTAAAATAATAAGATCATGGACTATAACAAAAAAGAAACAACTTAGAACCACTAACCATACAACACGTAGACTGGACAACTGGAACAAACTTGCACACTTATTTTTTGACATTGGCTCCCACTCAACTTTGTATTTGCTCGGTTTCTTACTTTTAGGTTCGGAAGACGAAAATTGCTGATGGCAAAATCATTCCGCTTCGAGCGCTCGACGGTGATGGTCGATATTCCAAAAAAACTTAACATGTGCCGCTTATTCCTTTGCTCTCTTTCTCTTTCTACCCTATGCTTTTTACTCCCTGCTCTCTTCTCACAAAAATATATGTATGCTGGCACAAACAGCATCCAGCTCACAAAAATTGAAATTTTTTAGCGACGCGATCCCATTGGTTCCCTTCTGAGCGAAGAATATACCGAATTCCTAAACGGCTTTGCCATGCTCATGCAAAATGTTAGATTTTTCATGATTATTTGTGGAAAGGGTATGAAAGTGTTGATGTGCATAAAGAATACTATTTCCCGATGACCATACACACTCACATTTACACTATCGCGCTATGCCAAGACTACTAAACACAAGTCAACTTCATCGGCTTTTGCACAGCCTAACAAACTACCATTTGTTTCTTCAATCTCATTGAAAACTTGCGATCAAGAAGCGGGACTGTGTTTGTATTATTATACATTGTTTAATCAAACCTGTGGAACATTTGGGATTGCTGTGTAATATTTTATAACATTATCAATTACATTAAATATCATATTTGTAGATAAGGACTACGCCTCCAAGAAAAATGATGCCATGTTTGAGAAAGATAGGGACCGATGAAACCTACATAATCCAAAAGGATGAAGATGACGTCATTGATGAAATCTTATAAAATATTGAAATAATCCGAAAATGATATTCTAACGTTTTTTTTAACTATGAAGAAACATTTCTAGCTTTTTTCAAAGGCTGATTTAGCGTTTTCATGCAACGAAATGTTGGCAGTACTGTTCTGAGCCTTGCATTCGAGGTGCAGCGAGATTTGCAGTATTTGCAATAACATTTGCCCTCATCAGCTGCATCTAAAGTCAACCAATTTTTAAATGCAGGATCTTGCATACATACATACATATATTATGCGGTTTTTGCTTATCAATTTTTGGCATTCTTAACTTCCGCTCGTGCTTTAAAACTTGGAAAATACCCTCTTGGTGATGGCACGATTCGGTAGACTTAACAGACATCGATAAGATAAAATGCTCGTTTGGCTTATCGATGTTTTTTGCCATTCGAATGAAATTATAATTTAATTTAATACTATTCGTATGAAAATGTGGTATTACAGAGCATAAAAATACACCAAACATCGGGTGTTTCAAACATTTTAAGTAAAGCAAGTTTTCTTGAAAAATAGCTATAATTCCTGCTAGCCGCTATTTCACAATTTATCCCGCATTTCCTTGTTGCAACCACTAACCATACAACACATAGACTGGACAACTAGAACAAACTTTTTTCACGCACAAAAATATGAGCGAAGTGCCGCACAACTTCGTATTTGTTCGGTTTCGGCACTTCGCGCTCGGGCAGTCAAAATTTGAAACGACGAATTCAGTGCGCTGTAAGCGCTCAACCGGCATGGTCGCATTTTCATATGAGCACATTCTGTGTGCTATTATTCTTTACTCTCCCTCTCTCTTTTTTCTCTCTCTATCTCACTCTTTGCGAGCACAAGCCAGTTGCCCACAAAAATTGAAATTTGTTCGCGAGTGGCAATTCGCGACGATCCCGTCTGCCATTCTTAGTAAGAGTATGCCGAACTCTTAAACGGCTTTGCCATGCCCATGCAAAATTTTTGTGTTTTCGTAATGATTTTTGGGAAGGGTATGAAAGCGCTGATGTGCATAGGCATTACTTTTTCGCGATGAGCATGCACACACACATTTACTGTGTCTTGCTACATGTATGAGCATTTATGTGACTGTGTGCGAAACTTTTGCTGCCTGTTAGGCCTACCTCAACTTTGAATTGTGTGAACGATTTTGGTTTCGAATTGTAGGATAGTTCAATTAATTTGTATTACATGTTTGTTTTATTTGACCCTATAGGCAAAAATGGGACATGTTATTCAAACAATTACGTAAATTCAGGTCACATATAACCTTTTAAAGAAATGCCTAGATATAAAGATCAAATTTACCCGTTATATATTTAAAATTTCTTATTCCCGAATAATTTTAGCTTTCTTTTACTTAAATTACTACTATTACTAACTGTACTATCTGTAATCAATTTACAATTTGTTCTTATTAAAATTAAAACAAAATGATTAATTATGAATTTACGATGGTCAAAGCAAGAGTGGGAAGTGGAAAACCAATCACTATGTAGCGAATCGCGACAATGCCACTTCTTCACTTCTGAGTGAAGAGTATACCGAATTCTTAAAAGGGTTTGGCATGTAGAGATGTTAAATTTCTATTATTATTTGTGTGAAGGGTATGAAAGTTATGTGTATGCATTTGTATGCATTAGAATCTATGTGCCTATGTGCGTAACTCCACTCTAGCTTGCGGTGAAATATATGTATAAACATAGAATACATAACAATAAGACAATAACAAGATATTTTATTTGAAATTTTATTTCTTATGGGTAATGGGAAGATTTTTTATATTAAGACACGATCCAGCAGGTCTTGAGGGTGATGTCGTTTTAATTTCCCCCTAGTGCAAGTGCGGCGACTGAGAGCTGCAGTACCTAGGCGCTTAGCCAGACTGTTTGGATGAGAATTTATTCTTTCTATATATATATGTACATATATGTATATGTGTGTGTGTGCAGGCTCACAATATCTACCACAATCTAACAACAAACTGCAAGTGTTGGGCCCTGCAATTGCTACAGGCAGCAAAAGTTTCGCACACAGTCACATAAATGCTCATACATGTAGCAAGACACAGTAAATGTGTGTGTGCATGCTCATCGCGAAAAAGTAATGCCTATGCACATCAGCGCTTTCATACCCTTCCCAAAAATCATTACGAAAACACAAAAATTTTGCATGGGCATGGCAAAGCCGTTTAAGAGTTCGGCATACTCTTACTAAGAATGGCAGACGGGATCGTCGCGAATTGCCACTCGCGAACAAATTTCAATTTTTGTGGGCAACTGGCTTGTGCTCGCAAAGAGTGAGATAGAGAGAGAAAAAAGAGAGAGGGAGAGTAAAGAATAATAGCACACAGAATGTGCTCATATGAAAATGCGACCATGCCGGTTGAGCGCTTACAGCGCACTGAATTCGTCGTTTCAAATTTTGACTGCCCGAGCGCGAAGTGCCGAAACCGAACAAATACGAAGTTGTGCGGCACTTCGCTCATATTTTTGTGCGTGAAAAAAGTTTGTTCTAGTTGTCCAGTCTATGTGTTGTATGGTTAGTGTTGCAACCCACTAGATCTAATGGGGAAAATAGCTAAATTGGCAGCACTGGCTCAGAGAGCGCGCTGGGCTGAGCGGTCAGAGAATAATGATAACGCAGACATTTTAGAAGAAAAACTGTCGCGAAGAAAAGTGAATTTAAATATTTTGGAGTTGAACAAGGTATAACGTGAGTCTTATTTTTCCTTGCTTTTTCTAACTTTAATAATGATAGAGGCGTATGGTACCCATTAGTGCAGCAAGTGCGACTTGCTGCGATCCCCTCCCCGTAGTCTTGCTATTAACTAAGCAGGCAGTTCTGGAACGTGGCTGATGCCCATTCGCCAAGCGGACAAACCCCTGAGCGTAGAAACACTGCGCCTTGAGAGAGCACCGGCGGTGACGCCTAGCTGTTCCTCGGCCGGTGGCTCTGCCTCTGTAGTATCCTATTAACAGGTGGCCAAACAGTTCTGGAACGTGGCCGATGGCCGATATCCCCAAAAAATAAATCATTTTTAAAAAGATGCCCTGGGCAGACTGAGCCTGCACCCCGTCTAGAATCCTAACCTTACAGGGTCGTACCGCTCGTTACGATGATTGGTTTCGCGAATTCTGTTGCTTCCACAGCGCTTTGATAAGGTAACGAGTCCATTTCTTTGAGTAATGCTCGTATCTCTTCTTCGTCGAGCAGGTTGATGTTTACCAAGCCCGCTCAATTCACCGACTTGATTTTCCAGCAATATTGCTTTATGCTGCCGATAGTGTTAACTTCCTAGATGATATCGTTCAGTCTCTCTAGTGACTGCTTTGATGCTTCGAATAGCCGATCATTGATCTTGTATTGTTGGTTGCTGTTCTGAACCAAGTTATCCTGTGCGTTTAGAATCACGCTCCAGTCCGAATCGTCAGCCATTTCCATGCTGATCCCAGCCAATCGATTAAACGAGCTCTCCTTGTTCTCGACAATTTGGAGAACATGTGCTTTGCCTGTCCCAAGTGGTACAAGGTTAAAACTCGTGTTTGTCCTCCGTTTAGTTCCTGAGCCTCTCTTCGCATTTCCATCTTTCGTACAATATTTTATATACAGTATGCTAGAGAGGCGTCTGTCATAAAATTTATTTGCCCCTCATCTAACTGTTCCAACCTTTCTCCGGCCTTATTCGACTCATCCTCCTGTGCTGAGTGTTCGAACAAAACTGGCTGGTCTGCCTGATTGTTTCATTTCGACGTATTCGTCCTCTTCCATGACCTCATCATCATTTGAGCCCTCTATGTGATAAAGTGTTTGTGTTTCTCGAAATGGGTTGCCATTGCCACTAGGAGTCTTCTTAAAGTTTCCTGGAGAAGAGATGTTTGATCTCTGAGTCTGTCCTGATTGATTAGATTTCATCTTCAGAGCGGGCCTTGCTGTTTGTACCCCATGTCTTGGAGTGAACGATGCTCTAGGAGCAAACTGAGGGGTAGTGTACGCTTGTTGTGTACAGGGTGTAGGTCCCATCGGACGTACATTACCAGAAAAAGCGTTTTTCGGTGTAAACGTGTTCGGTGTAAACGTGTTCGGTGTAAACGTGGGACCTGCTCTCATGCTCACGTTCAGCAACTCATTGCATAGAGGGTATATTAAAGAACAAATGATAACTGATCAACAGGTAATAAAAAATGAATGTGTGTGTGTGTAGAATCAAACAAAATCAAATCGCTGGGAGATTAAAATTGCTACATACAGCAAGTGTATCGCCTGTGTGCAATATTCTTGCTGCCTGTAGCACTATTAGAACCCCAGCAGTTGATGTTCGTTCGGTTGTGTAGCTGATGTGAGCTTGTATACGCACACACATTTACACTTCCTCGCTATATGTGTAGGCATTTATGTGCCTGTGTGCAATATTCTTGCTGCGGCTTGTAGAGCACTATTAGAACCCCAGCAGCTGATGTTCATTCGGTTGGGTAGCGATGTGAGCTTGCATACGCACACACATTTACACTTCCTCGCTATATGTGTAGGCATTTATGTGCCTGTGTACAATATTCTTGCTGCCGCCTGTAGAGCACTATTAGAACCCCAGCAGTTGATGTTCGTTTTGTTCGTTCGGTTGGGTAGCTGCTGTGAGCTTGCATACACATACACATTTACACTTCCTTGCTATATGTGTAGGTATTTATGTGTCTGTGTGCGATACACTTGCTGCATGTAGCAATTCTAATTTCCCAGCGATTGCTGTTGGGTAGCTGACGTGAGTCTACACACACACATACATAAGTGTACGTGTGTGATGTGATAAACACAATCACAATTTTGGATAATTTTAGTAAAAGAAAACTGAAAATGATTCGTGAATAAGAAATTTAAAATAAATAAAACATAATACATGTATATTTTTGTTATTTAGTGGAAAATATGTCTACATAACGGATGCATATTTTTTGCATAAAAGGGTCATTTTACCTGCATATCTAGGCATTTCTTTAAAAGGGTTATATGTGACCTGAATTTGCGCAAGCATTTGAACAACTTGTTCCATTTTTGCCTATAGGGTCAAATCAGGTACTAAATATTAAAGAAAAATGATAACCGATCAACAAGTTATTAAACATAATTGACCTCTCGTGCAATTTTAACCCAAAATCGTTTACTTAATTCAAAGTAGGTAGGCACACGCCCAATATTCGAGACCCATGAACGAAACATGCAAAAATGAGCATTCAATCAAATGCCTATACAAGTGATACCCGGCGATTGTGATTATCACATCACAGACGTACACTTATGCATGTGTGTGTGTGTAGACTCACATCAGCTACCCACAGCAATCGCTGGGAAATTAGAATTGCTACATGCAGCAAGTGTATCGCACACAGGCACATAAATGCCTACACATATAGCGAGGAAGTGTAAATGTGTGTGTGTGTGTTTGCAAGCTCACATCGCTACCCAACCGAACGAACAAAACGAACATCAGCTGCTGGGGTTCTAATATTGCCCTACAAGCGGCAGCAAGAATATTGCACACAGGCACATAAATGCCTACACATATAGCGAGGAAGTGTAAGTGTGTGTGCGTATGCAAGCTCACATCGCTACCCAACCGAACGAACATCAACTGCTGGGGTTCTAATAGTGCTACAGGCAGCAAGAATATTGCACGCAAGCACATAAATGCCTACACATATACCGAGGAAGTGTAAATGTGTGTGTGTATGGTCATCGGGAAATAGTATTGTTTATGCACATCAACACTTTCATACCCTTTCCCCAAATAATCATGAAAACGCTAACATTTAGCATGAGCATGGCAAAGCCGTTTAAGAATTCGGTATACTCTTCGCTCAGAAGGGAACCAATCGGATCGCGTCGAGAAGACATACATATATTTTTGGGAGAGGAGAGCAGAGAGTAAAAAGCATAGGGCAGAAAGAGAAAGAGAGCAAGGGAAAGAGCGGTACATGTCAGGCTTTTTTGGAATATCGACCGTCACCGTCGAGCGCTCGAAGCGGAATGATTTTGCCATCAGCAATTTTTCTCTCCCGACGCGAAAAGTAAAAACCCGAGCAAATACGAAGTTGATGGGGTTCTAATGTCAAAAAAATAAGTGTGCACATTAATTTGTTCCAGTTGTCCAGTCTATTTGTTGTATGGTTAGTGGTGGTGTTAATAAGCAGTCATGATGTGTTTCATTTAAATTCGCAGCGGTACTTATCGAAGAATTGAGTAGCCCTGAAACTGTTCCATCATATGACATATCGATATTTTTTATGCCGCTTCAATTTAAATGTGAAACTACGCAATAATGATAAGACCGTACAAATAATATATTTATTTGGATAGAATTAAAAAAGTACTGATTTATCATTTACTACTTTTCATAGACTCTGAGCGATCTAAAAATATATCGTTAATGCCTCTCATCAAAAAGTCAGGCAGCAAACAGGACACCGTACAAATAATAATATATAGCCACATCGGAAGCGAATTCAAATACATGTTGAAAACATGGTATAGGCTACTGCTACTATCCAAATTGTATAGGTAAGTGCTTAATATAAATGCTAAAATGGATGCAATGATAAACGCAAAGTTAAGGTAACTCATATAGTGTGAAACTAGCAATACCTTCAAATTGCCAACAATAACGAGTACCATTATAAGCATTGTTCCAAATGTAGAAAAATCAGCAGTTTGTCCCTGGCTGAATACGACATTATTGTCATACAAAATGGCATAGGCAAAGTAGAAAATAATAAGAGTATGAAGGGTGCCGTTTAAAATCCATACTAGAAATGCTTTCCACGAGGTCAGCTTGTTGTCGGTGATTTCTTTGTACAGGCTCGGGAATCTGATAACCAAATAGAACTATGAAATGCCATAATTAGATGTCACTGCATTTAACTCACCTTAGCAACGTTTCCTCACTATAATGCTTGTCGGACATGGCCAAATACGTGAAGCTGAAGGATATATAAATTATATCAAATAGCCATAAGAACAGCTCGTTGTAGACAGATGTCGCCGAATACAAGTCGTATAGTTGAAACAGTGCCATGCAACCTGTGATAATTATATTCTTATAACAATAGAAAAGCACCATAAACGCTAAGCGTTCGTTATTGTAATGGCCGTGAACCAGCAGCAGTCGCTGCAGCATAAAGAATTTGGCAATGGAATAGTCGGCGCTCCGGGCTGCTTGCTTTCCTTCCACGCCGGATATGCCAATGCCAATGTGAGCTTCTTGGATCATGGACACATCATTGGCACCATCGCCAATGGCTGCTGTAATGTGCTTGCCCGACTTTTTTATAAGCATAACTATTCCGCTCTTCTGCAGGGGACTTAGGCGACAGCAGAGCACGGACTTGCACTTGAGGGCCACATCACAGAATCGCTCAGGCAGTTGCGTGAGTAGTGCGGATACCGATATACCGTCGATTACCAGGCAAGTCGGTTTTGATGTAGTCGATGCGATGCCCAGTTCGATCTGAATCAAACGCTTTTGCAGCTCTTCACGTTCGACTATGTTGATAAGGAAGTGGACTTCGGATATTTGCGGTATGTGCTTGCAGGCCATGCCAGTGGAGAATGCAGTTTCCACCTTATCGCCTGTAAGGATCCAAATTTTTAAGCCGGCTTCCTGCAGGGCAATCAATGTTTTTTCAGCATCGTCCTGGAGAGCGTCTTCCAAAGCCGTAGCGCCCAGCAGATCGTAATCTGAAGTTGAAAAGCATAGAAACTGAATTTCATTTATCGCTACTTTGGTGAGCAAACGTTATTTAAGAAGTCGACTTCCTCACGGAACTAATATTTTTGATATATATATATATATAAGCCAAATTGATTATTTCATACTCACCTAGTTCAATGGTATCGTAACATGCTGAAAGAAGTTCTTTTCGATCTGTGAGCTGAATGCTGGCATATTTGTATGATGCAAGGAATGTGGTATATTCATCTTCAGTCAGATGGCGTCTGGCGACAGCTAGAGTCCTAAGACCCTCTTTGGCATATTCAGTTATTTGGGCGTCTGTTTGCGCAGTAGGAGATATTTGCTTGCATCGTGGTAATATGGAATCCTCAGCGCCTTTACTATATAGCCAGATGACGCCCATCTCATCCCGGACAATGATGCTCATGCGCTTTCTCTCTGAGCTAAATTCGAGCACATGAAGGCGTTCGTACTGAACGCCGCCATAATTTTGCCCGTTAAAGATTCGGCTGAGATGCATTGAGTTATTGTCGGAGCCCTTGAAAATCAAACCCAACTTGGCGCAACCCTGGAGAATGGCCTTCTCATCTGGACTTGAAGCCTGATATCTGTTAATTATGTTTGTAGTTTTTACACAATCCTGTTCTGATTGAGTTTTAGTTGATTTATCATCAGAGCTCGCCATTACTTCCACTGTATGGCATAGTGCCAACGCCTCAAAGAAGATCTTCACATCGATCTGACCATAAGCAGATTAAAATTTAGATAGAAAATAGGTTTATGATTAAGTATTACTTACATCCATTGCGCCTAGTTGGCAGCTCGCATTTGTATCTGGGCAATACAGTTGGTTGTTTTGTAAACTGTAGTTATGTCCATTAACGTAGCATTTGCGAAAGATCATTTGATTTTTGGTTAAAGTTCCAGTTTTATCTGAAAATAATATATTTATCTGGCCCAGATCTTCATTCAAATTGGACGCATTCACTACACAGGGTTGATCAGTCTCCTCGTCGTACAAATTTAGGTCGGATCTCATAAAGAGAGCGCCAAAAACCCGGTAGAGTTCGATATTCATATACATTGAAATGGGTACCATATAGTTGAATAGAATCAGAAATGATAAAAAATCCTCAAAGATTTGCAAAATTACATTGTAGTCAATGGAGGGTCCCAAATAGTTTATAGTTGGATAAACTTCGGTTGCTTTTTGGCTGCAAATAAATGTAATTATAATATAGACACTAAGGTTGATGCCAGAGGGGCCGCGATAAGCGATGCGATAATATTGAGCGACAATGTGCAAGAAAGCTGTGCATGCTAATTTATATACATATATATGTATAATCATTTAATACATGACAGAGTGAAAGCGAAGGGAGAAGAGGGCCAAAGCGAGAAGTAACAGTTTTGTTTCAAAACTGTTTATATTTTTATGTATTTGCACTCAATTGCAACTGAATTGTCACACCAAGCAAAAGCAAAAATGAGCAGAGGTGTTGAGGACTCCCATTTTCAATAAGTTTAGTGGTTAAAATTAGCCTCTGTAGCAAACAAGTAAGAAGGCTCTAGTCGAGATTGCTCGACTACGAAATCCCCTGAGCACTTCTTCGAACGAATGATTTTCCAAGAATTCATCGTTTTGATTCTACACGCGTAACAAATTATACATGCAAAAACATTCGCACACACACACGCTGATATACGCTTATATGCCAGTATGTATGTAAGCATTGCAGGCGTTTTGCTGTCTCGCTTACTCTTCCTCGTATGTTTTGCTGCGAGAAATTATTTGATTAATAATTCTGTTTTTTGACGGACAATCGTAATCAAATTTTCAGATTATGATCATGACATTCATATCTATATGCCAAACCAAACTGTATCTGTATCTGTATCTAGTAGTCGAAATAAATTTTTTACACATTTGGGGGTGAACTGGAGACCGGAATCCAAAATCTGACAAAAACCGAAATTGTATTAAATTAGTATCCATATATATGCAGAAGACTTGGAACCTCTAACTCTAAAGATGAACGAGATATAAAATTATAACTGATGCTCAATAAATGTTTTATCGATAACTTTGGAAATATAAAAGTTATCGAATTTCTTAAACAAACTCGTACTGCGCCTGCAATATACGGACCTAACACAAAAAGAAGGAACTCTCTAGTTCTTATATCTTCGGAAATCGACGCTTTCAAACATACGGACAGACAGACCCCGATCAAGAATATATATACTTTATGGGGTCTGCCACGCCTCCTTCTGCCTATTACGTATTTTTAACAAAACCATTATGAAATAGGAATTGTTGAGATTCACTCATTTTGACTCTGAAAGTCAAATAGATCTGTCATTACCATTTAGCAAGAGCATCAGCCATTACTAGCTCGACGAATTAAATTCTTATAAAAAGTTGTTTATGCGCTCACCGTTCGACTAGGTAGAGTATAAGGACAACAACTACCATTCCTATGATCAGAGCTATAATGAATTTATTTATGTAGTGCTCACTGGAGGCGGATTTGTTGCCCGTGTAGCGGCTATTTAGTTGGAGTTTTGTAAACATTCCTGTATAAATGGCACAGCCCACCACACGCTCTGGTCCACGAATGCATACGCCACGCAACAGAAGATTTTCGATTGATAATGGTATTGCTTCAGGTTTATTTGTATCATCTGCCTGCATTTCTATGCGTCCATTGAACTTGTAGAGATCTGGAGTTGAGGGTTCGCAGACAATGAAACCCAAGTGCATAATATTTTCTCCCAATACGTAGTTGTAGTTTGTTGGTGCGAGGATCGGCTTAAGGTTCGTTTCACCATCCAAGTTCGCTGTGTTCACAAAGCACATGTTCTCTGTTGAGCTCGAGTGGAGCAATACCAAATCACATGGAACATAGCTCTCACTAGTCACTACAACAAGATCGCCTGGTTGTACGTATTCCGAATCGATGCACTGTTCCTTCCCATTGCGTATGACTGTTACTATAGAATGGAAAAGCAATGTAAGAAAGTTTTGAGGAGTGAGGAATTGCTTGATTATGAGATACCTGAGCCTTGTATACACATATACACACACATAAGCACGATCCCCTCTTCATCATTTCCTAAAACTCTAGTCCCTTATAGACTATTAGTACAATTCTGGATGTATTAACGCTATACATATTTTAGAGCTTAGTCATATCATATCAATATGTGTATATGCCAAAGCGCAAATTTTTTATTTATTTTTTGTAGTCCAAGGTCGACAATTTTCATACTTATTGAGAGCTGTCATGTCCCCCTCCACCTATTATCTACATTTGCAGAAAAACATAATAGCATAGAAGTAGGTTAGGAAGATGTCAAACCTTTGGCTGTATTAACAACTTTATCTTTTTTCGATCGCGAATAATCCTCTATACCTTCCTTCAGCGCAGTCACTATGATAACGAACAACAACGGCAGCAGCGATGTTAAGGGAGATATAGTATCATCTACATGGGGATTAATAATATGCATTAGTGTCAATCGTGCTTCAAGGATTTGGACATTTATGACGTACTAAGGAAAAAGGATATAATCGTGATTAGCAGAAAGTATAAGTAGACGGCTCTCCGAAACTGTTCGTAGAAGTTCCGCGGGACAAAGGTTAGCCAGGTGTACTTGGTCGTTCGTACGTGGTTTAGGGTTTGTCTTTTTCGCTGATTCGCAGCTCCAATTGGTATGCGTAGGGCTTCTCTCTCTGTGTTACTGGTTCGCGTCATTATGAAAATCTCTATATTTTACGCTTTCTTTGCATAAGTTTAAAATGTTATAATTTAATGGATTATGTGCAGCACACAGGTGTTATCTTTCCATGCTAAACTTAAACTGAAATTCAGTAGAAATGTTATTTTTTAATCGAAATCTATTCCGCTAGGAGCAATTAGAGTCGTAGCCCACATTAGCTCTTGGTTGATTTTCTCTATCAGATAATCAAACATTCTGTTGGAAAGAGAGATCCATTGTTTAAATACCCTTTGGAGCGATGTGTAGATTGTGTGAGACTATATTTATAAATACAGTCGAGTCTCGATAATTCGTACCCCGCTAAATCGATAACCTCAACATAAGAAGAAGATCCCTTGAAAAAACTTCGTTAATTCGTAAAAATCCCATACTTTTTGGTCCCATATAATTCGTAATTTCGTTTCGAAACCTCTTGTAATTCGTAGTTCTTGATTTTGCAACGCAAGCAATCAGCTTCAACCGCTGCAGTCCGGATTTTGATTAACATAATAAAACGCAATCAATTCTTTTTGCACTATGCTACCTATTAGCTTACTGGCAACGCAATTCGTCTTCAGCTTCAGCTTCGCCTTCATCTTCGTCTTCGTCTTGGCGAACACTATGTTTGCAGTCTTAGATCTCGCAGACTATTATCTGTTTCGTTGTTCTCTCTATTTACATTAGTTTGCCCATTTTATTTGAAGCGTGAAGACGATTCGTAAAAATGTCATGCAACCGTTCTCATAAAACACTATCAATTTCACAAAAACCAGTCATAATATCAGCTATTGATAATGGAGCAAAAAAACCTTTTTTTTAAATTTAAATATATACATACATACATACATAATATTGAAATGAATGTATATTTTATTTATTTTTATTAAGTTAAAATTATTGTATTTAAACTCCGTTAAATGGAAACCTCGGTAAATCGAAAACCCCAGTAATTCATAAAAAATTCTGTTCCCTTGCCATTACGAATTATCGAGAATCGACTGTATATATAATTGTTATTTTAGATTAACCCTGAGCTATAGATTAGATATTGCTTGTCAGTAATAATACTCAATGTGAAATCGTGCTTATAAGAAACGTGTGTACTTCTTATAGATAGTGTGATACAATATACATATGCAATATCAATCTTTTTCAAACCACTTCAGTCTGAGAAGTTTTGAGTAATACAAAGACTTTCATTCCTAGAGATGAGAATTTGATCAATTGGATCTCAAGCTTGATCATAATCAAACAATTTAAACATATACATATATGTATATAATATCATATATTGTTAATCGATTTCCTACGGCCCTGAAAAATATTTATTTATTATATTTTACAAGGAAGAACCCTTTAGTCAAGAACGAAAAAAAAAAAAAAAAACTAATACTCTTTTTCTTTACGAACGTATGAGCGCGCGCTCTGCTTATCGCGCAGTTGCTACCGTGGCTTGGGTGTAGGTTGGGCTGAACTGTAAACGCTCCTTTCGGAATATATTAAGAGCATCCAAATGTATCTATTGCCAACTTGCAAGTCTCTAGTATTTCCAAAATCTCTAGCCAAAACGGTGTAGAAGTTATGCTCAAAAAACGTTAATAAAACGAATTTTTCATTTTTGTTTATCGATAATTTGGAAATGGTATGAGTTATCGAAAAAAACAAAACAACTAAGAAGGCCCTAGTCGAGACGGCTCGACTACGAGATTCCCTGAACCCTGCAAAAAAAAAAACAAAAACTAATAATCTTCTTCTTTACGAATGTATGAGCGCGCGCTAACCGCCTAGTTGCTTCCGTAGCTTGGAAGTGGATTGGGCTGAGCTTTGGACGCTTATAGCTCGATTTCTAGATTGACGATCTTCATGAAATTTTCAGAGTAGATGAAGAGTATCTAAATGTATCCATGCGCCAAATTGCAAGTCTCTAGTAGTTCATTCGCAAGATTACTTATATGGGCGGTCTGAGTGGGCGTGGTCGGATCCGTTTCAAATTTTAAACGCTTACTATCTACAGTATTAGTGTCACCTGTACCAAGTTTCAACTGTCTATCTTCATAATTGGAATTTATGCCAAAAAATCGAGCTTTCCGTCCACAGTGCATTGATTTAAAACTAAATAATAAAATATTGTACAATGTTATAAAGTTCAATACCTCCATAATTATAGCTCTTTAATTATACGAAACAAGGCAACGTCAAGATGGTCGCTTAGAGACTTCCAAACTCTAGCAAGCCTCTTAGTACGATCGACGCCCGTCACCAATTTAACTTTAAGTTGATGTAGATCCTTAATTTGTGCAAGATCCTGGCTCTGAACGTTGGCTCCTATTAGGGCCGGCATAAACCCTCGCATGTTCTCTCTGCTATGCACAGACAACCATGAGGGTCGTTATGAGTGACTGTACATTTGACATAAAGAAACGGCTTGAAATTATGACCCTTTAAACAAAAATGTTTAAAACACAAAATGATAACTGAAGCAACACCACAAGTGGAAAGTCACTCTCGCCCCACTGACCCAAGATTGGGCTTTGGAAAAAGCTCAAAGATACAGCGAAGCCCGGCATAGGCTCCGACAACAACCATGACGGAAGCAGGCGCTCTAGCCACTAAGTGATGTCACTAAGGCACGAGTACATGATGAAACTCCTTGCCGAGGAGGACGATGCCATCCCGAAATGACGACAGGCATTGCAGCGTATAAAAACCTCTGTGGCAAAAAAATATATTAGCTTGGATGTAAAAAGCGGGGTATCTGAATAGGAAGAACTACTGGATGTTCTAGGGCAGCGTTAATTGGAGAGAGGGAAAGATCTCGGAAACAGTGGAAACACCTCTAGAGAGCCAATTAGCGGAGACGTTGCTCAACGTACATCTTAAAATAGGTTTTTGCAGCGTTAGGCCCAGGATGTGTCAAACCATTCACAGATGCTACCGATGCTTCGGGGTCGGTCACCTACAGACCAACTGTACAGAACCAGATCAAAATGGCGGAGGCATCTATCTGCATTAAATGCGGGAAGCAGAGTACAAGATGACAGACAGCAAAAAAAACCCAAAACCGCTAGGACCGGGCTACTGGTAGCAAACCGCTTTAACAGAGATACCTTCCTTAATAGATGGTATCAAAGACTTCATTGGTAGTGATCATGAGCATATCTCATACACCTTCCAAAATAACAGACGACAAGCACCCCCGCGTGTCCATTACAAACCCCCTACAGATGGGATATAAATAAAAAGATACGGGAAAATTACTCACTCACAGAAGAGAGCGACAATTCGACGGAGCGCTGAGTACGTAAAACGTGTAACGTTTCGATGCCAAAAACGCACATCAAACATGGTAACAGGCGGCAAGCGTACTGGTGTACAGTGCAGAAGAAAACTAACAAGAGCATGACGCGCTAAAAATTTTATTGTAGAAGCTAACGCTTAGAATACGAGAAAAGAGCTGTCGATCGCTAGCACACGCATTAAACATGACAAGTGAAAGGAGCTCTGTAAAGATGTAAACAGAGATCCCTTGGCTACAAAGTTGTCATGAAAAACTTAAGAACTCTGGACCAGCGCCAAACGTGGATGATGAAACGAAGGATCGCATAATGAAACACTATTTCACCTGCAGAGATTCAGAGCTCAGCCCCAAATTTCACCGAGACAGAACTTAAGATTGCGGCTCTCTCCCTGAAAATACATAATCCTCGGGACCAGACAATATCCCGGAAGAGATAGTGAAGGTAACAGCAAGAGGACGACCAACTTTACTCCTCAAAATATACTATAACGCATATCTAAAAGAAAGGTCAGTAGCAAAGGCGACCCCAACAGGGCTGAAAAATCCACAATGGGGGCTATCAATGAAGTGGTTCAGGCATCCAGAGCGACGCAAAGAGGAAATGCTTACTCGCACCGAGTAGTTCTGCTAGTAACACTTGGCGTCAAAAATACTTTTAATCGTTCCTACCGGAATACCTAGTGCATATGATGAAGATCTTCTTGCAGGATCGAATACTCCTGTACGCCACACAGACTGGTACAAAACGCTATAGACGGACTGGAAGAGCTGCACAGGGGTCGATCATAGGATCAGACCTGTGGAATATCAGCTACGACGACATTCTAAGGCTGGAAATGCCTGAAGAGTTGGATATGCTGACGACATCGAAATACCATAGAAGCCCGAAACAGACTTACCCAAGTCATGATCCACACGGAGACGTCCTGAGCTCTCAGGGTCTAGAACTTACTGCCCAGAAAAAAGAGCTACTTCTGTTTACAGTAAAGCAGATTCCAACCCAAAATAGAGATGCGAGTAAGCGGAAAACAAATAAGGACCTAGAGGAAAGTGAACTATCTAAGCGTTTGAATGGCTAGTAAACTTTTCTTCGGATAACAGCTGAAGTACGCCACGCGAAAAGCGGCTACAGTAACGGGCTCTTTAAGTAGACTGATGACAAATGTTGACGGTCCGACGGCAGGGAAACGAAGAACGCCACATTACTCTATGGTAGCGAAGTATGATCGGATACCCTAAATGAGGAAGTAAACAAAACCCGCAAAAAAGGCAAAACCCGATGTTTTCCGTGCAGAGAAGAGCAGCGTTAAGGATCGATCACATCGTCGTACCGCACAGTCTCTGGAGCTGCAGTTGTCGTGATAGCAGCAGTCATAGCGGTGATCAAAAGCGCAAGAAAATATGTCCACTCCGGCAGTGCGGTGAATTCCATGAACAGGCAGTAATGATCATACGACAGCAAACCATAGTCTTTTTGCAAGCGAGATGGACATGCGAAGGGTATGGAAGATGGAGTGCAAAAATAATCCCCGATTTAAAGAAGTGAATAAATAGAAAGCACGGTGAAACGTCTTTTTATCTGAGACAAATGCTCTCCGGTCATGGTTTCATTCAAATGTACCTAAATAAATTCAGCAGTATTTACTGGTAAATAAAAATGGGTGACGAACACACTTTCTTTGACTGCGAAAGGTGGTTAGAAGAGAGAACCGCCTTGGCAGACTCTGTCGGCGAAGTCAAAGTAGAGACAATAGTACAGAAAATGTGCAGCAGCATAGATGCCTGGAAAATAGTATGTGTCTTCGTCAAAAATGTTCTGCGGCGGAAGAAGTATGAGCTTGAGGCAGGCACCGAGGTCACGCTCAGATAGTGCATATTCTCATAGCTCATGGTTAAAAGGTGGAATTTGAGCCTTAGAAGAGGACGTTTTTAGTCGGTAAGTCCGACATACAAGCCAGAATAAAGACCTGACTGACGCACAGTGGGGCCTTTGCTCATTTTGCATTCCAAAAATCATAACTTTTGAACCAAGTAAGATATTTTAGAAATTTAAAAGGCATTCGACAGAGAATTCTTCAAGCTTTAAAGTCTATATACAGGGTGATGCGACAACAGGGTTCTTCACAGTTATAGGTCAAACATGTGAAAGTGAGCTTCGTCAAAAATGACTGGTTTTTCAATGAAACAAAAAAATATTTATTTTGTTTCAATACATTATTTGTATTATTTTTAGAGAGTATGTTTAAATAAATAAATATACAAATCTTTTTTTATTTATTTTATATATATATATATATATATATATATATATATATATATATATATATATATATATATATATATATATATATATATATATATATATATATATATATATATATATATTTATTTTTATTTAGTTTTCCTTAAAGTTGTCATCCGTAGAAGGCGGGGCAATCTCTAATAAGCTTAAAGTTTCTGCACAATAATTATTAATTAACCAGATACCTGTTTTCTTCCATTCAACAAATATTTGTTTACAAAATGGAGCATTAGGTAGACAAAAGAAATAAATAATGCAAATTGCAACGACTAATTTACAAAAAACACAAACCCATTCCAAACCGATTTGCCGTCGCACAGTGGGGCCTCTGCCGGCGTCGCGTCCCAAAAATCAGAAAAGTGATGAAAAGCGATTTTCAAAAAGTTGATCTCATATGATTGGAAATTGTCCAAAGGGACAGTATCCAAAAGATTTTTGAAATTCGACCAATTTTAATGGTAGTTATGCCCCTTCAAAGTTGGGTAAACTTGCAAAGTTTTGCACAACAGCGCATTTTTGTGAAAAATGCTCAACTTGTGAATCGAGTTGCAAGACAAATACAGCACCAATTGTTTACATGTTGGTTGCGATTTAAAGATTAATTCATATCTAAAAATATAAATCAAAAATTATGTTTTTACGATTTGTCATTAAAGAGTTAAGTTAAATTTAGTGAACCTCTTTATTTTACACTATTTTTCATCTTTGATGGACTGCATCTTCTGAGTCCCGCCGAGTCCCAGGCAGCGACTTATACACACGTGTTAAGAAAGATGTCCTCTTTCATATTAATAAAACTTTGCCTGCCCCTACCCGCCCCTCCGGGTTTGTATGCCAAAAAACTACCAAAAAACAGGCCAAAAAACGCACGAAATGCGCATAAAAGGTCGTTGTAGCGTGTCGCTGTATGCAGTAGGTAGAATTGCCGACGGCAAAACGGTTTGGGATTGGTTTGGGTTTTTTGTAAATTCGTCGTTGCAATTTGCATTATTTATTTGTTTTGTCTACCTAATGCTGCATTTTATAAGCAAATATTTTGTTGAATGGAAGAAAACAGGTACCTGATTAATTAATAATTATTGTGCAGAAATTTTAAGCTTAGATATTGCTCCGCCTTCTACGGATGACAAAGAAAACTGAATAAAAAAAAAATTTTTTTTTTAAATTTTTTTCTTATTAATTAATTTATTTATTGACACAAACTATCTAATATTAATACAAATAATTTATTGAAACAAAAAAATTGTTGTTTTTTTATTGAAAAACTTAGTCATTTTTGACGAAGTTCACATTTTTCATGTTTGGCTTAAAACTGTGAAGCACCCTGTTGCCGCATCACCCTGTTTGTAGATTCATTTTAAAGCTTGAAGAATTCTCTGTAGAATGCTTTTTAAATTTTTGAAATATCTTACTTGGTTCGAAAGTTATGATTTTTGGGACGCAAAATGAGCAAAGGCCCCACTGTGCGTCGGCAAGTCTACCTACTGCATGCAGCGACACGCTACAGCGACCTTTTCTGCGCATTTCGTGCGTTTTTAAACCCTATACCCATTTATAATGGGTTCAGGGTTCTGTGGGGAATGGTTTTGTGAAAATGTATGTAACAGGCAGAAGGAGACGCAGACCCCACAGATACTCTTAATCTATTCTTGAATTCCTACTTTAATATTATCTATCTCTTTCACTCTTTACTCGCTGAATATGAGTCCTGTGCAACTGCCTAAACAGATCATTAAATATACATACACAAATATATATTTACATACAAATTATATATCATCTGAAAGGTATTAATGCGTAGATGATATGTATAGCTCTATATATGATATAGCTTCTTTGTATCATATTTTAATTTGATTTTTATTTAGATTTTTGGAAAAAAAATCATGGCCTAATTCTTATTCTTGATTTATATAATAAAAATGGAAAATAAAAGTGATGATTTGTTTTTTATGTAAAAATTGATTTGTAATAATTATTTTTTATTTTTATCATACATTTGAATAATTAAAAAAAAAAAATTCCTTAAAAATTACAAATAAAAGTTTTTCTTTATTTTGAATTCGCGTAAAAAAGAATCTATGCCTTCACATCCCAACCTTCCTGGTTATTTTTTTTTTTGTGCCTGATTAAAAAATCATAACTCTTATTTGCGGTTCCTGATAATAACAATACAAATGAATCTACTCGCAAAATTTGGATACTTAAGCTGTAATGATGTAGAAGATACAATTTGTAACAGATTTTTTAAAAGGATAAGTAGTACAGTTATATATATGTAATTATGTATAGAATTTCACGGTAATTTCATTTTTTTCTTTTGTATAAAATTGGTTTATTTATTGTTTGTCATAAAAAAAATTAATAATAATAATCATTTGTTGTTGTAGTCACCTTTCCAACAGAGTATAGACTTCATAACGTTACGAATAAGCTTATCGAAATTGTTGAGCCCCTCGTACGAGTTTTCAAGCGATATTGCCAATGGCTGTGAGTCAAGCGTGTTTGAGTGTGTGTGCATGATTCAATGCATTAAGATAAGATACTGTTATCAACTTTATCGCTTCGCTCTGGTTCACTGACTGAGGTTCGTTAAGAGAGAAAGAAACTTTGGAATAATAGTGAGCGGTATTTGGGAGTGTCGCATTGGTGGATGGCGGGTCGCTAGGGTTGCCCGAAACTCAAATGTTTCCACGGTTATCTGAAACAATTTCTTCGAAATACAATTACACAAATAGATATGTACATATATGCATTTCTGTATACACATACCTATATATCTGTAAATGCCTCTGTACATCTTTCGCTCTCTCTTAGATTGATGATCCAGAGTATGAAATTGCCTTAATTATTCATTTGCGTACATACCGTTTATTTGCAAGCACTTGTTATTATATATAAATAAACATGTATTTATGAATAACTAACCGTGTATATGAATATGTGAAATATTTGATTGTTTATATATATATATATATATATATATATATATATATATATATATATGTTCATACATATGATATGGTAAGCCCATTCGTATATACATATGTAAGCCACATAACATGGCGAGTACTATCGCTATCAACAATTCTTCGACAGTTTGCCGATAGATCACTTTGCGCGTAGAAGGCTTCTCCTTCCTGTGTATAGTGAACCAAAAAAGTATTGGCACACCTAGAATCATAAAGTTTAGGCACCTATATCATTTGTTTCATTGGGATTGGAAGAATAACAAAAATGTGATTGTGTTCATCAGTATATTGTTGTTCAATTTATGCAAAAAAAATTTTAAACTTTAACTTCTCTCGTGCACAAATATATGTACATATATATATATGAATACTTTATTTACTTTGTTTATATAACAATTATTAAGGATCAGCGTCTCGTTCTCGATCAGAGAATCATAAAACGATCAATAAACATCATTATCCACAGAATGGTATGTTTACACATTGGTAACAGTTATTTATCTTAATAAAAATGGTATCTTTGCGTACATACATTAACATATGTATATATACAATTGTATATATTAGTATTTAAAAAAAATAGCTATTATAAAATATTTTGAGTTTAATAATGGAATTGGGATGAGTTATCGACAAATCAAAATAAACTCATACTGCGTAACTAACATACAAGTATTCATGGGAATTTCATTTCATTGAATTTCTCGACGTTCATAAGGACGGAAGGACGGACGGACAGACGAGAAGGGTTATATCAACTTTTTTTTTGTGCTCCTCCTGCCTGTTTTATACACTTTAATAAAATCATTATACCCTGAATTCCCATATTCAATGGGTTCATGGTATAAAAAGGGTAAAATACTTTTTCTATCAATATTTATCATGAATAAGAAGAAGCATTAAATATCTTGGAACGGAGATGTAATTATACGATTATTAACTGTGCAAATTGTATGTATTCATAAATTTAAATATGATAAAATATTGGGTACTGATGTACTTAACCCATATACAATATGCAGAGCAACAATAGGTTCTGTACTACCTATAGAACATGACACTTGTAACTGTTCTATTTAGATTATGCAATTCGAACGAAAAGTGTTTAATATTTTGGTATATATATATATATATATATATATATATATATATATATATATATAGTATAATAATATATTTTCTAGAAATAACATTCTGTGCCTCCAATGTATATTTGTGAGTTCAGGCAGGCTATAATCTTATCGGGTTTGAAAGTGTGTGTGTGGTGATGTGGGAGAGTCTCTAGTCAAGAGCACCTCATTTGACTCAAAAGAGAATAATTGCCTCATAGAGTGTGCACAGTTTTGGCATAGTCTACAGCCGACTATGTTGGATTAAAGGACATCTGTCGTAGTACTATCCGAAAAGAGAAGCCAACAAATTGAATGTTCATACGTCAAGTGTGATACCAAAGCTATAATCTCCAAAGTGATTCGGTTTATTTT
Organism: Drosophila buzzatii; assembly: GCA_035045845.1. NCBI lineage: Eukaryota > Metazoa > Arthropoda > Insecta > Diptera > Drosophilidae > Drosophila > Drosophila buzzatii. Next base: position 747,723 of record JAWNOS010000575.1, on the reverse strand, counting down.
GCACTGACGAAAAACGCACACCCTGTAGAGTCATCCGGTACCGATTTGTCGCACATCGTTTTTTTTCGCTCCATCGCCAAGGCAATCGCTTCATATTCGCTCATAAATGTGCTCATTTCACAATATATGTTCATGCAATCGTATATAAGCTCTAGCTTACGCTCACCGAGATCGTTTGGCTTGGTCTGATATTGAAAATTAACGGCGACTGTCTGCATTCTGGTATTTGGTTTCTAAACTACCCAATACCCATACTCATTACTCACTATCGACTGCCCACTAGCTACTATCCACTACCTACAATAGAGATAAGCCCCCAATTCTAGCAGCTCTTGGTTGGCATATACAAGTCGTTCAGTAGTATGCGATTGATGCGACTTCGAGCCACATTGTACTTAAACAACAACGAATTTTATTAAACTTTAACTGAATTTGGTCAAATATGGATAAAATGTTTTCAAAGATATTTGTCAAACGGGTGAGTTCTCCTTTCATCTATTTATCAAAACATCCGAATATTGAACCCATTGAAAATGGAAATTCAGGGTATAATGGTTTGTGAAAATGTATGTGTGTCCGTCTGTCCATCCGTATGAACGGCGAGATTTCGGAAACTACAAAAGATAGAGAGCTGAAATTGTACATGAATACTTGTATGTTAGTTACGTAGTACGAGTTTGTTATGTTTTTTTTTTTTTTTTTTTTTCAATAACTCATCCCATTTCCAAATTATCGATAAAGATCGAAGATTCATTTCCATTTTTTACGCTTTTTGGGCATAACTTCTACGCAGATTTTGTAATTATTAGATTTTGGATGCCACGCCCCTCTCGCCACCAAGTTTGGCAAATACACACATTTGGATGCTATTAATATATTCTGAAAGTTTCATGAAGATAATCCATCTAGGAATGGAGTTATAAGCGTCTAAGGTATAGCCCACCATACTCCCAAGACACGGCAGCAGCTGCGCAGTTAGCAGAGCGCGCATACACGCGCGTAAAGAAGAAGAAATTAGTTTTTTTTTGCAGGGTATCTCAGGGTATCTCGTAGTCGAGCCGTCTCGACTAGAGCATTCTTATTTGTTTAATTTACAATAAGATAAAATATGAGTAAAATTTAAATTAAATCGTTCTTTAATTGAATTTGATATTTGATTCTTGTGCGCACAACGCAAATTACGTCGAAGTCGCGACGTCAAGTGTCAAATCTTTACTTTATTATCTGTGTATTATCTCTCACTAAATGTACGCATTAATATGGCGGTGCCACACCCAAAACGTCTGCAGGTGAATACCGATATAGTCGAGCATATATTTGGCCCCATAATAATTAACTATAAAGTTAGCTCTCAGCATAATAGTTTTTATACCCTGGACCTATTAAAAATGGGAAATCAGGATATAAAGGTTTTGTTAAAAGTATGTAACAGGCAGAAGGAGGCGTGGCAAAGTTATCGATAAAACACTTTATTGAGAATCAGTTATAAAATTATATCTGTTTCACCTTTAGAGTTAGTGTCTCCAAGTCTTCTGCATATATATAGATACTAATTTAATACAATTAAATATTAATGTCATGATCATAATCTGAGTAGTTGAATATGATAGTCCGTCTAGAAACAGAATCATTAATCAAAGAAGTTATGGCAGCAAAACCCACGCGGCCAAGCAACAAAGGCAGCGAGACAGCGAGCCACCTGCACAGCTTACACACATACAGGCGTACAAGTATAGATCAGCGTGTGTGTGCTCGTGTATTTGCATGTATAGTTTCTTACGCGTGGACTCTTTATGTTATGTTTCTGCAGCATTTTCGGGTTTATAATTTGTGGACTTCAATAGCAAATGGCAACACTATATACAATACTTATGATAAATAAGATATACTGTAGGCAAGAACTTGTTATATATATATGTATATATATATCTACTATATAAAACAAGTAAGAAGGCTCTAGTCGAGACGGCTCGACTACGAGATCCCCTGAACCCTGCAAAAAAAGTATTACTCTTCTTCTTTACGTTCGCATGAGCGCGAGCTCTGCTAACCGCGCAGTTGCTGCCGTGGCTTGGGGGTGGGTTGGGCTATACTTTGAACGCCTATAACTCCATTTCTAGATGGATGATCTTAATGAAATTTTCAGAGTAGATTAAGAATATCTACATGTATCTATTTGCCAAATTTCAAAATTGAAATTTCAGCTCTCTAGCTCTTGTAGTTTCCGAAATCTCGACGTTCATACGGACGGACGGACGGACGGACGGACAGACGGACAGGGCTCATTCAACTTATTTTTTTATGCTGATCAAGAATATATATACTTTATGGGGTCTGCGACGTCTCCTTCTGCCTGTTACATACATTTTCACAAAACCATTATACCCTGAATTCCCATTTTCAATGGGTTCAGGGTATAAAAAGTCGGGTTTTCCTCCTGAACGCTGTAACACCAGAACGCACGAATCGGTTCTACGGTATGGTATTTGTGGGAAAGTTCTAGTTCTCCGTGAGTTTTATAGCAAATAAAAATATAACAAGTAAGAAGGGTCTAGTCGAGACGGCTCGACTACGAGATACCCTGAACCCAAAAAAGGTGATACCCTTCTTCTTTACGCACTTGTAACCGCGCGCTCTACTAACCGCGCAATTGCTGCCGTGGCTTGGGGGTGGGTTGGGCTACACTTTGAACGCTTATAACTCCATTTCTAGATGGACGATCTTATTGAAATTTTCAGAGAAAGAGTATCTAAATATAACTATGTGCCGAATTTCAAGTCTCTAGTATTTGAAATGCGTTTTTTTAAATTGGGGGCAAAGGGGGCGTGGCAACCAAAATCTGAAAATTACATAATCTGCGTATTCATAATATCTATCTAAATATACAAATTTGAAGTCTTTCGCTAAAACGGTGTAGAAGTTATGCTCAAAAAACATAAAAAATTGAAACGAATTTTCGATTTCTTATCGATAATTTGGAAATGGGATGAGTTATCGAAAAAACAAAATAAACTCGTACTGCGTAGCTAACATACGAGTGTTCATGTGAATTTCAGCTCTCTAGCTTTTGCAGTTTCCGAAATCTCGACGTTCATATGGACGGACGGACGGACGGACGGACAGACGGACAGGGCTCAATCAACTTATTTTTTTCTGCTGATCAAGAATATATATACTTTATGGGGTCTGCGACGTCTCCTTCTGCCTGTTACATACATTTTCACAAAACCATTATACCCTGAATTCCCATTTTCAATGGGTTCAGGGTATAAAAAGCACATATATTGTGCAAATTTTTATTCAACTTCAACAGTTGGCATTTGTTCTTAAGGTGGTCGTTGAACTGTGTAAATTATGTGGATCGTGCATTTGAGGTTAAATTCACCAGTCTGTCCATAGTCCAAAATGCCAAGAGCACGACGTGCAAATATCGGCCGCCGGACTAGAAATGCAAGACAGCAACAAGATGTATTTACAGAATTTAAGCGAAGAAAGACTAAATAAAATAGGAGAATATGACCGAGTGAGACATCGAGTGAGCAGAAGAGGATCATTGGCATCATAAAATCGCTTGGCATTCCAATATGATCCCACTGCGAACTACAGTGATAATGACAAATAAATAAATAAATTATTCTATCTCAATTGTTTGCCATCACACATACAAGGACAAATATATTGATGCATTTAACCAAGAATTAAATCGAGAGCTGCAATACAATATTGATACATTGCAGGAATTCGTTCAAAATAATGTGCCGTTGCTGAATGAACAGCAAAAACAAGTATACGAAACATTAACGCAAGCGATGAACAATAATACAGGTGGTCTATTCTTCCTGGACGCACCTGGAGAAATAGGGAAAACATTGCCACTCCATTTAAACACAATTGATACTCCAACATGCAATATTTCCCGATCAGGTGCAATGGGAAAATTTTGATGCAATGCAAGCTTGGGATGAGTGAACTATGGCATATAAGAAATCACTTGAAGCAGTTAACTTCACACTGAAGGATCTTCGGCGAAATAACATCTTCGGAAATTTGATGATATTGTTGGCAGGCGATTTCAGGCAGACGTTGCCAGTGATTCCCCGTGGAACACCTGCAGATAAATTGAATGCTTGCCTGAAGGCATCACTTTTGTGGAATAACGTAAAAACATTATCACTAACCACTAATATGAGAGTTCAACTTCAAAATGATCAAAGTACAGCACAATTTTCCAATCAATTGTTAGCTGTTGGAAATGGAAAAGTCCCAGTTGATGCGACAACTGGATTAATTACTCTTACCAACGACTTTTGCGAATAATTAGCTCTTATTAAAAATATTTTCCCAAACATTATTGAGAATTATCAGAATTATGCTTGGTTAAGTCAACGAGCAATTCTTGCCGCAAAGAATAATTATGTACACGCATTGAATTTCACCATTCAATCCAAAATTTATGGCGATTTGGGGACATAAAAATCCGTTGATTCCATAACAAATCCCGATCATATAGTAAATTTTCCAACGGAGTTTTTGAACTCTGGAGTTACCAGGATTTCCACCACATAACTTGCAACTCAAAGTTGGTTCAGTTATTATGATATTGCTTAATTTGAATCCACCGCGACTTTGCAACGGTACTCGGCTAGCGGTGAAAAGACTTGTGCCGAATTTGATTGAGGCAACCATTATTAACTGAATGTACGTAGGTGAAAATGTATGTATTTCTCGAATTCCAATGATTCCATCTTCCATTTGACTTCAAACGTTTGCAATTTCCGGTTCGCTTTGGGTTCGCAATGACAATTAACAAGTCGAAAGGCCAATCGCTTAGTGCTTGCGGGATAAATTTGGAAAATCATTGTTTTTCACATGGGCAGTTATACGTTGTGTGTTCACGAGTTGGGAAACCATCTGCATTGTTTGTGTTAACGTCAGATCAAAAAACAACAAGTAAGAAGGCTCTAGTCGAGACGGCTCGACTACGAGATACCCTGAACCCAAAAAAGGTGATACTCTTCTTCTTTACGCACGTATAGGCGCGCGCTCTGCTAACCGCGCAGTTGCTGCCGTGGCTTGGGGTGGGTTGGGCTATACTTTGAACGCTTGTAACTCCATTTCTAGATGGACGATCTTAATGCAATTTTCAGAGTAGATTAAGAGTGTCTAAATGTAACTATGTGCCGAATTTCAAGTCTCTAGTATTTGAAATGCGTTTTTTCCAAATTGGGGGAGAAGGGGGCGTAGCATCCAAAATCTGAAAATTACATAATCTGCGTATTCATAATATCTATCTAAATATACAAATTTGAAGTCTTTAGCTAAAACGGTGTAGAAGTTATGCCCAAAAAACGTAAAAAATGGAAACGAATTTTCGATTTTTTTATCGATAATTTGGAAATGGGATGAGTTAACTAAAAAACAAAATAAACTCGTACTGCGTAGCACGGAGTGCGCCGGGTTTCCTAGTATATTGTATAAATTTTTGTAACATTTCGCTTGGGGAATAAAAGATGAAGAAAAAAAAATATTTTTTTTAAACACTGAACCCATTGAAAATGGGAATTCAGGGTATAATGGTTTTGTGAAAATGTATGTAACAGGCAGAAGGAGACGTCGCAGACATAAAAAGTTTTTTTGATCAGTATAAAAAAATAAGTTGATTGAGCCCTGTCCGTCCGTCCGTCCGTCCGTATGAACGTCGAGATTTCGGAAACTACAAAAGCTAGAAAGCTGAAATTCACATGAACACTCGTATGTTAGCTACGCAGTACGAGTTTATTTTGTTTTTTCGATAACTCATCCCATTTCCAAATTATCGATAAAAAATCGAAAATTCGTTTCAATTTTTCACGTTTTTTGGGCATAACTTCTACATCGTTATAGCGAAAGACTTTAAATTTGTATATTTAGATAGATATTATAAATACGCAGATTATGTAATTTTCAGATTTTGGATGCCACGCCTTCTTCGCCCCCAATTTGCAAAAAACGCATTTCAAATACTAGAGACTTGAAATTGGCACATAGATACATTTAGATATTCTTAATCTACTCTGAAAATTTCATTAAGATCATCCATCTACAAATGGAGTTATAGGCGTTCAAAGTATAGCCCAACCCACCCCCAATTCACGGCAGAAACTGTGCGGTTAGCAGAGCGCGCGCTCGTAAAGAAGAAGAGTATTAGTTTCTTTTTCGCTGGGTTTAGGGTATCTCGTAGTCGAGCCGTCTCGACTAGAGCCTTCTTACTTGTTTTCTTACGAGTATTGGCTCGTAGGCTGTAAAAGCTGGAAGCTGGTAAAGGGAATGCGCATGCCGTAAATGGGTATGAGAAGTGATCAGTGTCAATGCAGATCTAATTCTCAGTGTGAGAACGACTTTTAAGTTGTGCACATCGCGTTCGGGCAGCAATTAATTTAATTTCGTTTCATTATATACATATGCGTCTGTGCATAGTTTACCGAACCATGGGAATTTTAGAAGTCGAACGGCCGTCAATTGATTTACGTTAAAATTTTATTGTGTGTAAATTTTATAAATCGGAACGAAATCGATATGTATAATAAAGAAGCTCAAATGCTAAAGTGCAGAGTTTGAAAAGACTTAATATATATATGTATATTTATTTATTTATATACTTAAATACCATGCATATATACATGTTTTATTTTTATTTTATTTATTTAATGTGCTGACAATCCTAGAGTCAAACTTAAGAATACTATATTTGTATTATAATAAAGTCAAAAAAATACAGAACATTTAAAATACAATAGTATCACCAACCCGATGGAGGTGTTTTATTTGCTATGCCCCAATTCACAGCCAAGAATGGTCAGTGATACTATTGAAACTATGACAAAACAGAAAGTGTTAATTGAAAGCTTAAAAATTATTATTATAGGTACTTAGGTATGATTATTAACTAACAATTTAGAATAATTCTTAAAGTAAAGATTAACAAGAAAAAAATAAATATTATACGAGCCCCAACCACTAATAATTCGAACAGCGTGTTTTTTTTAGCAGTGCGCGATGTTTAACACACTATATCATTAATACTACTAAAGATAACGCATAGCAATGTATTTTGTCTTTGAGCGAATTTTATTCTCTTAACGATGAAAAAAATAAGTTTTGTTCTACTTCTAACACCAACAACAATATGAGTAATTTATTCAAACGGTAGACTTAAGAGATAAGAACAATATGACCACTATTAATTCGAACGCTTCGAAATATGGTATACTATCATATTTAAATCAATAATTTAATTAACATTAGAATTGTGAAACGTCACCTTTTGCCTGTATTATGCATTTAATCCGTTTTGGCTTGATTTTAACAAATTTTTACAGTGCTCTTGAGAAATCCCACATCTCTTGCAATTTGATTTTCAAATCAGAAATGTTTCTCTGTAGCTCATTTCGAAATTTTCTTTTCATTAGCCACCAAATATTTTCAATTGGGCATAGATCTGGGCTATTTGATGGCCAATCTAAAATCACCATTTGATTATATTCCAGCCAATTTTTGGTTCGTTTGGCTGTGTGCGATGATGCTCTGTCCTGCTGAAAAGTGAATTCACCGCAATATGCCAGTTTTTGTATTGATGGCAGCAAACTATCTTCTAGAATATTAATGTATTTTCAGCATTAATCGTCCCTTCAATTAAATGCAGTTTTCCTAGTCCTTTGGCAGACATATATCGCCATACCATACAGCTTGCAGGAAACTGTACTGTTATTTTAAGGCAGTTTTATGGTATGTTTCTGACCGCTTACGGATGACGCGCTTTCTCATATCGCCAACACTGACATCAAATTTAGCTTCATCACTAAATATGATGGCATCCCATTGCCTTTGAGTCCATGACATCCTTTCCCGAGCCCATTGTAAACGCTTCTTTTTTTTTGACGAAGCGTAAGTAATGGTTTTTCCTTGGCCTACGAGTAAGATAAGTTATTTGGTACGATGCATAGGTAATATCAAAATATACTTTATAAAAACCATATCCAATACTTTTTAAATGCAGTCGCGTCCATTCTCGCTTGACAGTTTTGCCAATTTGCTGTGACCACTCAGAAGCCAAATTTCTTAAGGATTGGCGACGATCAGCCTTAACAATTTTAGCCAGTTGTCTTTTATCGCGGGGTGTTATTCGGCCTCTATTTGTTATGTTAATTTCAATATTCGCATTGTGTTTGAAAATGTTTTTCACCCAATGCTCAGACGATTTAGACAAACGTAATTGCTTGCTGATCTCCGTAAGTGTCTTCCACCAGATTTAAAATAATATCTAATCAATACCCTGATTTCGTTGCAAATAGGCTTACCACGTACCATCATTGCTAAACTTGCACTAATCTGCAGCAATTAAAAAAATTTTTGCATACTGTATTGTGATATTATTTGCAGATTATAACTAGATACTGATTCTGTTACACTGGTTGCTTTTTATACCCTGAACCCATTGAAAATGGGAATTCAGGGTATAATGGTTTTGTGAAAATGTATGTAATAGGCAGAAGGAGACGTCGCAGATCCCATAAAGTATATATATTCTTGATCAGCATAAAAAATAAGTTGATTGAGCCCTGTCCGTCCGTCCGTCCGTATGAACGTCGAGATTTCGGAAACTACAAAAATTTGAAATTTCACATGAACACTCGTATGTTAGCTACGCAGTACGAGTTAATTTTGTTTTTTCGATAACTCATCCCATTTCCAAATTATCGATAAAAAATCGAAAATACGTTTCAATTTTTTACGTTTTTCGGGCATAACTCCTACACCGTTTTAGCGAAAGACTTTAAATTTATATATTTAGATAGATATTATGAATACGCAGATTATGTAATTTTCAGATTTTAGATGCCACGCCCCCTCCGCCCCCAATTTGCAAAAAACGCATTTCAAATACTAGAGTATTCTTAATCTTAATCTTCTCTACTCTACTCTACTCTTAATCTACTCTGAAAATTTCATTAAGATCATCCATCTAGAAATGGAGTTATAGGCGTTCAAATTATAGCCCAACCCACCCCCAAGCCACGGCAGCAACTGCACGGTTAGCAGAGCTCGCGCTCATGCTATCGTAAAGAAGAAGAGTAACACTTTTTTGCAGGGTTCAGGGGATCTTGTAGTCGAGCCGTCTCGACTAGAGCCTTCTTACTTGTTTTTGTTCTTATCTCTTAAGTCTACCGTTTGAATAATTTACTCATATTGTTGTTGGTGTTGGAAGTAGAACAAAACTTTTTTTTTTATCGTTAAGAGAATAAAATTCTCTCAAAGACAAAATACATTGGTATGCGTTATCTTTAGTAGTATTGATGATATAGTGTGTTAAACATTGCTCACTGCAAAAAAACATGCTGTTCGAATTATTAGTGGTTGGGGCTCGTATATACATATACATATTAGAAGTAATTTTAACTTTCAATAAGTGATGCTCAACGTGGTGAAGGTGTAAAACTACCTATTGAAATATTAAAGATCTAACTAACAGTCATGTAAATGTGAAAAACAAATATCACGCACTTATATATACATATATGTATACACTAACACATGCTGAGAAAAGAGATATAAGTAAATATATATATATATATATATATATATATATATATAATATATATATATATATATATATATATATATATATATATATATATATATACTCTTCAATTGAAGTGTTAAAATTACCCACTTAACATCGTTTTAAGGTTATAGATTTGAATATGCTTGGAGAAAAAATTTACAGATATAGAAAACCATAAAGATACAAATACAAAAGCCATCTGACCAACAAGCAGATGGTGGAAAAGTAAAGGAAATATTTTCATATACATAAATAAAGAAAAGAACATAAAGTGTGATCGATAATGCAATTAAAGTTGTTACCGTTCCAAATTGATCGGATTTGGCCAGACATTTGTCACTTGTCACTGGCTCTATCTCTATCCCTCTCTAAAAATCTCTCTGGACTGAGAACACAGCTTCCATAGAGAAAATGCACATGCTCAGTTTGTATATAAGTAAGACGGTTGATCTGCTAATGAGTATCAGCCAGATGTTAGACAATGAATTTCTTTGGCCATGACTATCTAAGCGGATTTCGGCGAGATAATTATATCGGTGTATATCATCCACCTGCTTGGACTGAACACGAACATCACTACTATATAAAGGAAACTTTAGTATGGAAACAGCGTAAGGTGCGTCACAAAAAATAATAAAAAGACAGACAGACGGACAGTCGGACAGGGCTATATCAAGTTATTTTTTGTGCTAATCAAGACGACGCCTCTTTCTGCCTGTTACATACATTGTCACACAACCATTGTAACCTGAATTCCCATTTCCAATGGGTTCAGGGTACATACATATATGTACATATATATTATTGTATATGTGTATGAATATGTAACAAAACTAATAAAGTACTAAAAACAAGTAAGAAGGCTCTAGTCGAGACGGCTCGACTACGGGGTACCCTGAACCCAGCAAAAAAACTAATATCTTCTTTACGCACGTGTAAGCGCGTTCTGCTAAGTGCGCAGTTGCTGCCATGGCTTCGGGGTGGTGGTCTCTAGTATTTGTAATGCGTGTTTCGCATGCTAGAAGCAAGGGTGGCGTGGCATAAAAAAAAAAGAAATTTGCAAAATCTACGTATCCATAATATCTATCTAAATATATAAATTTGAAGTCTCTAGCTTAAACGGTCTAGAAGTAAATGAATTTTCGATTTTATCGATAATTTGGAAATGGGATGAGTTATCGAAAAAACAAAATAAACTCGTACTGCGTAACTTCAGCTCTCTAGCTTTTGTAGTTTCCGAAAATCTCGACGTTCATACGGACGGACGGCCGGATGGACAGACGGATAGACGGACAGGGCTCACATGAATACTCGTATGTTAGTTACGCAGAACGAGTTTATTTTGTTTTTTTCGATGACTCATACCATTACCAAAATTCGAAAATTCGTTTACACTTTTTAGGTTTTTCGGGCATAATTTCAACACCAGCTAGAGGCTTTAAATTTATATATTTCGATAGATATTATGGATACGTAGATCTTGTACTTTTTAGATTTTGGATGCCACGCTCCCTTCGCCCACAATTTGAAAAAAGCATTAAAATACTACAGACTTGCAATTTGGCAAATAGATACATTTGGATGATCTTAATATATTTCGAACGTTTCATGAAGTTCGTCCATCTAGAGATGGCGTCCAAAGCGTCCAAGGAATAGCCCAACCCATCCCCAAGCCAAGACATCAACTGCGCGGTCTCATACCTGCGTAAAGAAGAAGAGTATCACTTTTTTGCAGGGTTCCGGGTATCTGGTAGTCGAACCGTCTCGACTATACCCTCATTACTTGTTTTGTGCTGATCAAGCTGAAAGTTTAGCTTCTTTTAGCACACCGAAGCTTATATACTCTTAAATTCCTAACAATTTGCTTCGCCTACTGTATTTATGTCATCTCGAATTTAGCTTTAACATGGATCAACAGTCAACGTGGCTGAGAAAATTACCATGAAGCTACAAATATACATACATGTATGTATGTAAACATACCTACAAACATACATTTATGTGTATTTATTAACCCTATTAACCTTTAAGCAAGCACAAGACAGTTTCTAATAAACCGATTGTCGGGCAGTGCTTTACCTTGTGTACGGAATGTCAATATAAAAGCTATAAAATAAATAAACGAGTTTTTATTACAAGTAATTGTTTCTTTGAATTACTCTAATTGAAATACATGGCTTCAGTGACAAAAACTAGATAGTACCATCCAGTCGAGCCGTCTCGACTAGAGCCTTGTTACTTGTTTTTTAGACTCTGTTCCCTAAAACGGAAAAAGAGTCTATTGGGTTTGTGCAATGTCCGTCTTGCTGTCCGTCCGTCTGTCCGTATGAACGCAATATTTTTCGGCGCTATTAGAGCTAAAGACTTGAAATTTTGAACGTATACTCATATATGCTCCCGAATTATAAAGTGTACAAATTTTCCCGATCCGCCCACTAGGGGCGTGGCAAATCGGAAAAATCATCTGGCCATAGGCCAGAAATCATACTAGATGATAAGCTAGAGAGTTGCAATTTGGAATGTATGTTTGTATGTCGCGGTAACAACCCAAGTTCAAAAAGCTATGGCGGATATATGTACGCCCATTGGGGGCATGGAAAATCGGGAAAAACATATCTTCTACACCGTTAATGCTAGAATGCTGAGGCATGTGAGTTAATGTTATGATTCTGTGAAGATCGATTGAAAAGTTTTATGTCTATGCCCGTTGGAGGCGTGGCAAATCGAACCTGAATATATAGTGATTTTTCAAATTGTGCTATATTTTGAACACTATTGACACTAGAGACTTGAAATTTTGCATGTATACTCGGGTTGACAACCCAAGACCAATAAGCTATGGAAGATATATCTACGCCCTCAAGGGGCGTGGAAGACAGCAAAAGTTATATCTCCTACAGTTTTAGAGCTAGAAGCTTAAAAATTGGATGGTTCAGTTACTAATGTCCTCTTCTATCGATGACCCAAAAATAATTTTCCAGCTTCTTTGGGGGCGTGGCATATCGAAAAATACCCCTAAATTTTCGTATTTTTGGAGTGTACGCAACTAGACTTTGTTTCCAGGTATCTATGCCACATAAAATTTTCTTTAATGTCTCTGCGAGTATACATTCCAAAATGGAATTCTCTAGCTTATCATCTAGTATATTTTCTGGCTTATGGGCAGAAGACTTTTCCGATTTGCCACGCCTCTAGTGGGCGGATCGGGAAAATAATAGTGATGAAAAATATTGCACAAACCCAATAGACTCTTTTTCCCTTTTTGGGAACAGAGTCTAAAAATGTTTTCTGTATTATTTATGTACTTTCGAATGTAGCCATGACCTGTGTCAAATAAAAGGACGTTTCACGGTGTTTTTATTTATACCCTGAAACCATTGAAAATGTGAATTCTGGGTATAATCGTTTTGCGAAAATGTATGTAACAGGCAGATGGCGACGTCGCAGACCCCACAAAGTATATACATATGTATATTGTTGAGCAGCAGAAAAAAACAAGTAAGAAAGCTGTAGTCGAGACTGCTCGACTACGAAATCCCCTGAGCCTTCCTTCGAACGAATAATATTCCAAGAATTATTCTATTCGTTTCTGCACGCATGCAAAACCACGCGCACACATAGCCACTGATCTACGGTTGTATGCATGTATGTGTGTATGCATGTGTGTAAGCATTGCAAGCGTCTTGCTGTCTCTCTCTGCCTTTGTTGCTGCGCCGCATGTATTTTGATGAGAAAACTTTGATGATTAATAATTCTGTTTCTAGATGGACAATCGCATTGATATCTTTAGATTATGATTATGATATTCATATCTATATGCTAAACCAAACTGCATGTCTCTAGTATTTGAAATGCATTGCATGCAGCAAGAATATTGCACACAAGCACATAAATGCCTACACATATAGCGAGGAAGTGTAAATGTGTGTGTGTATGGTCATCGGGAAATAGTATTGTTTATGCACATCAACACTTTCATACCCTTTCCACAAATAATCATGAAAACGCTAACATTTTGCATGAGCATGGCAAAGCCGTTTAAGAATTCGGTATACTCTTCGCTCAGAAGGGAACCAATGGGATCGCGTCGAGAGGAAATTTCAATTTTTGTGAGCTGCTTGCTGTTTGTCCCAGCATACATATATTTTTGTGAGAAGTGAGCAGAGAGTAAAAAGCATAGGGTAGAAAGAGAAAGAGAGCAAGGAAAAGAGCGGTACATGTAATTCCTTTTTGGAAAATCGACCGTCACCGTCGAGCGCTCGAAGCGGAATGATTTTGCCATCAGCAATTTTTCTCTCCCGACCCGAAAAGTAAAAACCCGAGCAAATACGAAGTTGATGGGGTTCTAATGTCAAAAAATAAGTGTGCACATTAATTTGTTCCAGTTGTCCAGTCTATGTGTTGTATGGTTAGTGGTTCAGGGTATCTCGTAGTCGAGCCGTCTCGACTAGAGCCTTCTTACTTGTTTTCCTTTGCTCTTGATCGGGAATTATCTTTGCTGTCCATCTTCCATACCTTTCGCATGACTATCTTGCCTGGCAAGAGACTATGGTTTCCTGTCGTATGATCTTTGCTGCCTGTTTCAAGAATTCTTCACTTTGCCGGAGTTGTCATATCTTTTTGCGCTCTTGAAAAGTAAGTTCACCAGTGCACAACAACGGCATCTGTCCGTCAATACTTCGGTACGATAGACTAATGTAGCGTTCGTCACTCCCATAAGGAATCTTCGTTTCCCTGCCGTTGGGCGGACGGATATGGACTTTATAAGTTCTGCCCGGCCTTCTTCTGCCTACATATTCACAAAATATTATTTTCCTTCTTTTATTGGGTTCAGGGTATGAAATATTAAGCACAATAATAAATTTAGCAGCAATAATACTAATACAAATTTTACAACACAGGACCACCTATAAGTATTGAGTATAAATTTTGTTAATATCGATAATAATAAAATTAATTCAATAACATTGATGTTTGAATGTTTTCGCATTATGATATATCTTATATTTTTTTTTTTTTATAAATATATAACCTTTATTTTTTTGCTATTTTGTAGGGCTCAAAAGTTAGTACTATAAATGACTGGCTTCAAATACAAATTGGTGGCTCTGAGGATGCTAAGAAGAAAAAGCCAACGAAACAAAATCGCATTAAGTCGACGAAGTATACATTGCTTACATTCCTACCACAGAATCTTTTGGAACAGTTTCGTCGCATAGCCAATTTTTATTTTCTAGTGATGACTATAATATCTTTATTAATTGGTAAGGTTTAACCAATCTATAGAATATATATGTATACCAGAGACCGCAAATAAGAGTTCTGATTTAAAAAAAAAAATCAGGCACAAAAAGATAACCAGGAAGGGTGGGATAAAAAGGCATATGTTATTTTTTACGGCGAATTCAAAAAAGGTTTATCCTTTTATTTACAATTTTTTATACAAATTTTTTTTTTTTATACCCTGAGACCATTGAAAATGGGAAATTCGCCCCCACATCCCCAAATGTATAAAAAATGCATATCAAATACTAGAGACGTGCAGTTTGGTTTAGCATATAGATACAACTTCTGAAATAAACTCGTACTGCGCGTGCAATATACGGACCTAACACAAAAAGAATGAACTCTCTAGCTCTTGCATCTTCGGAAATTGACGCGTTCATACATACGGACGGACGGACAGGGCTCACTCAACTTATTTTTGTTGTCGCAGACCCCACAGAGTATATATATTCTTGATCGCACAACAAAAATAAGTTGAGTGAGCCCTGTCCGTCCGTCCGTCCGTCCGTATGTATGAACGCGTCAATTTCCGAAGATGCAAGAACTAGAGAGTTCATTCTTTTTGTGTTAGGTCCGTATATTGACTGAGCCCTGTCCATCCGTCCATCCGCCCGTATGAACGTCGAGATTTCGGAAACTACTCAAGATAGAGAGAGAGAAATTTCATATGAACACTCGTATGTTAGTTACGCAGTACGAGTTCGTTTTGTTTTTTTTTTTTTTTTCGATAACTCATCCCATTTCCAAATTTTCGATAAAAATAAAAAATTTATTTCCATTTCTTACGTTTTTTAGGGCATACCTTCTGCACCGTTTTAGCTAAAGACTTCAAATTTGTACATTTACATAGACATTATGGATATATTATGTAATTTTCAGATTTTGGATGCCAAGCCCCCTTCGCCCCCAATTTGAAAAAAAAAAATTTCAAATACTAGAGACTTGCAATTTGGCAAATAGATACATTTATATACTCTTAATAGATACATTTATATACTCTTAATCTACTCTGAAAATTTCATAAAGATCGTCCATCTAGAAATGGAGTTATAAGCATTCAAAGTATAGCCCAATCCACCCCCAAGCCCCGGCAGCAACAACGCGGTTAGCAGAGCGCGCTCTCATACGTTCGTAAAGAAGAAGAGTAGTAGTTTTTTTTTTTTTTTTTTTTTTTTTGCAGGGTTCAGGGTATCTCGAAGACGAGCCGTCTCGACTAGAGCCTTCTTACTTGTTATTTATATAATAAAAATTGAAAATAAAAGTTATGATTTGATATGTTAGGTTATGATAAAAATTGATTTGTAATAATTATTTTTGATTTTTATCATATAAATCAATTTTAATAATTAAAATAAATTTCTTTTTATTAACTCAAAAAATAATTCTAATTTCTTATTTTTTTTTATAAAAATTATAATCGTTACGGTCCCTGATGTATACTTCAAATAAATGTTATCTATTATGTATTCAGATAGTCCTGTTTCG
This sequence comes from Drosophila buzzatii, assembly GCA_035045845.1. NCBI lineage: Eukaryota > Metazoa > Arthropoda > Insecta > Diptera > Drosophilidae > Drosophila > Drosophila buzzatii. The sequence continues at coordinate 731,351 of JAWNOS010000575.1, read as the reverse complement.
CCCATGACGTCGTTGCTGCCCCTAGTGTTTGTGATCGCTGTGACAGCAGCGAAACAGGGCTATGAAGACATGCTGCGCTATAGAACTGATAATGTGGTTAACCGATCTCCGGGTAGGTGTTCAAAATGTGATCTAATATATCCATACGATAATGTCTAATGCATAAAGTGTGATCCACAGTGACGATCATTAAGAATGGCGCCGAGGCTATAATACAGTCGCAAAATGTGGGCCCGGGCGATCTGATCGTTGTGGAACGAGACTGTGATGTGCCGTGCGATTTGGTATTGTTGCGATCAACCGATCCACATGGCAAGTGCTTTATCACAACAGCCAATTTGGACGGCGAGTCGAATCTGAAGACTCTGGTAGTGCCTAGAGATCTACCAACTGTGCCGATTCAGGAGATGCACAAGCTAGGCATTATAGAGTGCGAAAGTTCCGGCACTGATCTATATAGTTTTAATGGAAAAATCGAACTAGCCGGCGACGAAGGACGAGTCCTGCCCCTCTCGGCTGAGAATGTGTTGCTTCGCGGATCCCGTGTAAAGAATACAGAGTGTGTAATCGGATGTGCCATTTATACGGGAATGACCACCAAGCTGCAGCTGAACAGTCGACTGACTCGCAATAAGACATCCTCAAGCGAAACCTATGTGAACAGATTTTTAATATTTATACTTGTAGCTTTAATTGCCATAGTTACCTTGCTCTATTTCCTAAAACGGTGAGTACACAGACACCTATTCAATTATTCATTGCTTTCATTCGATGCTTTCAAGTTTTGTTTGAACAATGATTGACTATGACTATGATTCGAAGTTAGCAATAGAAAAAAGTAGAGCATATACCAAAGATTTAGTAGCACTATTCTGATAAATGCAGGACCTTGATGTTCCGGAAACTCTTTTTGTTTCTACACAATTGTATTTGTTTGGTATTTCACGGCAAGCTTAGGTTTATTTGTAAGCAGCTAAAATCTTATACTTTATAATGCTTGTTCTTGTAGTTACAATGAGCTCTTTGTGATACCAAAGCTGACCTATCTGGGACCTGCAGCGGATGGCTATAGCGTTAAACAGTTCTTGCAGGACTATCTGTCCTTTCTCATACTATTCAACTATTTGATACCCATTTCGCTCTATGTGACCATCGAGCTGCAGCGCGTCATTGGCGGTTTTTTCATGGAATGGGATACAGAACTATATGAGAAGGAGACCGATCAACAATTTGTGGTAAACACGTCCAACTTAAACGAGGAGCTGGGCCAGATTAATATACTCTTCTCTGATAAGACGGGCACGCTCACCAAAAACGAAATGAATTTCCAACAGTGCTCGATAGCTGGCAAGAAGTTTACCTACAAGAAGACGCGCATGGAAGATAACGAGACCAAAGCATTGATTGATATCAATAAATTCACCGTAAGTCAACAAATGATTTACTCGACAAATAAGAACGCTCTAATAGAAACTGCTCGACTACGAGATCCCCTGAACCTTTCGAAGAACTAATATTCCAAGAATTCTACCCTTTTATACCCTGAACCCATAGAAAGTGGGAATTCAGGTTATCGTTTTGTAAAAATGTATGTAAGAGGCAGATGAAGACGTCGCAGACTCCACAAAGTATATATGTATATTCTTGATCAGCGTGAAAATAAGTGAATGTAGTGCTGTCCCTCTGACCGACCGTCCGTTCGTATGAGCGTCGAGATTTCGGAAATTAAAAAAGCTTTAGAACTGAAACTGAAACTGTGCAGTACCATTAACCATACATGTTGTATGGTTAGTGACAGTACGAGCTTATTGTGTCAAAAATTCGTTAACAATTTCTTCGTTTTTTAAAGCTTAGATTCTACACAGTTTGAGAAAGACTTCAGCGTCTTTATGCCTGTTACATATGTATGTACATTTTCACAAAACATTTATACCCTGATTTCCCATTTTTAATGGGCTGAGGTTATATAAAGCTGAAAAAAATATTGATATAAATACACACACTTATAATTTGATCCTAATAGAAAGACCAAAAAGTATTCTTCCAAGCGTTGGTCTTATGCCACACAGTCCAAGTAGCAACGAGCATGTCGCCAGATGTTCAGGCGAGCAACATTAACGAAGCAAACAAGTCTGGACCAGCGGAAATGTACTCGATGACCGACATTACCGAAGAGAGTCACAATTGTAGCCAGCAAAGCGAGCTGAATGTGAGTAACAAGATCAAAGCATCCGTGTCGGCTCATCCGAATGGCGTTAATGCTACGACGACTTCATCGGATGTGAATCCTTTACTGATTGGCGACGACAGCTATCAAGTGGAACGACGTAAGCGGCCGCAGGTGGTCAAGCGAAGCCCGAATTTCGCCCGATCCAACAAGGTGCACATAGCGGCAGCTGGTGAGGTAACCACTGACATCACAGACCAAGAGAATGGACCCTCAATGGCTGGCACGCCAATACAAAGCCCGCACTTGATGCGTCCCATATCGCTGCAGTTCCAACGTTCTACCTCAGAGCGGGATCTGCCACAGTATGCGGAAGCCAACAATGCCTTCACCTTGGGCCACAGACGAGCTCACTCATACGGCGCTCCTAATGCATATCTCTCCAATCCCGTTGGCAATTTAACGCCACCGGTTGGTGGTCTACTTCGCACCGCTAGTGCTACATCGCGTGAGTCCTATGCAGCGCCTATATTCACACGCCAGCCTACAATGCTTATACGTGCTGAGTCCCAGCGCCGTAAAAATGAGATTCAGCAAACATTGTGGTAACTATTGATGTTTCCCTGCTCCTGCTGTTGCTCCTATACTAATTAATTGTTTCCTTTATTTTATTTTTGTGCTCAATAGTTTGCTGGACTATCAGGCATCTAGTCCTGATGAGAAAGCGCTTGTGGAGGCTTGTGCCTATTTAGGTTTAGTCTACACTGGCGACGATGATGAAGTGCTCCGTGTACGCATTGTTCCACCACATCTGGACCACAAGCGTCCCATCAACAACAACAAGTATAAGGAGGATTGCTTCTATCGCCTGCATGTGTTGGAATTTACATCCGATCGCAAACGCATGAGCGTAATTGTGCGCGATGATGCGGGCAAGAAGTGGATCTACACCAAAGGTGCGGAGAGCTATGTGTTTCCCCTTTGTGCGAACAGGTCGGCGGACATGGTCTCCAAGACGGACAGCCATATCAGCGACTTTGCTCGTTTGGGATTGCGCACCCTGGCCATAGCCAGGCGAGAGATTTCTGAGACGGAGTACCAGGAATTCATCACTTCTCTTACTCAGGTTAATAGCTCACTGGAGAATCGCAAGCAGCTCTGCGAGGAATGCTATTCAAAGATTGAGAGTAGTAAGTTGACAAGTTCATCTGGTAATCAAAATACTATACTGTACTATTTTGACAGACCTCGATTTACTTGGCGCAACAGCTGTTGAGGATGCACTTCAAGACGATGTTGCAGATACGCTGGTGTCTCTGCAAGCAGCTGGCATCAAGATTTGGGTACTCACCGGCGACAAAGTAGAAACAGCACTGAATATTGCCCTATCCTGCGGTCATATACCGCCTGACGCCAAGAAATATATGATACTCGACTGCAAGAGTCGTGACGATCTTCTGGTTCACTTGAATGTGCTCGAGCGCGAGATTGTGTTCGGAATTGGACAAGAGTGCGCTCTGCTTATCGATGGCAAAAGCCTGGGCATCGCTCTAGCCGAGGCGCCCAAAGAGTTCCGCGATGTGGCCGTCAGGTGCACGGCTGTGCTCTGCTGTCGCCTTAGTCCGCTGCAGAAGAGCGAAGTGGTGGCGCTTATCAAGTCAGCCAATGAGAACTATAATACAGCTTCCATTGGCGATGGAGCCAACGACGTTTCTATGATCCAAGAGGCCCATGTCGGCATTGGTATCATGGGCCGCGAGGGCCGTCAGGCGGCTCGCTGTGCCGACTTTGCCTTTGCCAAATTTTGCATGCTGAAACGTTTGCTTCTGGTCCATGGCCATTATCACACCGTGCGACTATCGTTCCTGGTGCTATACTTCTTCTACAAGAACATCGTGTTCATGGGCATTATGTTTCTATTCCAATTTCACACGCTCTTCTCTTCGTCGTCCATCTACGACTCTCTGTTCCTGACCCTCTACAATGTAATCTACACTTCGCTGCCCATTCTGTTCATATCCCTAACCGAGAAGCCCTACACCGAGGAGAAGCTTATGCAGTAAGTATATACATTTTGTAGGAAGAGAACCAATGCAATTGGATATAGTGTTTTTAGTGATCAATCCTAAAAATCATATTTTTACCTAAGTTATATATTAAACAAAACCATTATACCCTGATTTCCCATTTTCAATGGGCTCAGGGTATAAAAAAGTAAGAAGGCTCTAGTCCAGACGGCTCGACTACGAGATATCCTGAGCCCTGCAAAAAAAAAACTAACACTCTTCTTCTTTACGAACGCATGAGCGCGCGCTCCGCTAACCGCGCAGTTGCTGCCGTGGCTTGGGGGTGGGTTGGACTGAACTTTGGACGCTTATAACTCCATTTCTAGATGGACGATCTTAATGAAATTTACAGAGTAGAGTAAGTGTATCTAAATGTAGCGATTTGGGGGTGGGTTGGACTGAACTTTGGACGCTTATAACTCCATTTCTAGATGGACGATCTTAATGAAATTTTCAGAGTAGAGTAAGTGTATCTAAATGTAGCTATTTGCAAGTCTCTAGTATTTGAAATGAGTTTTTTTTTTCAAATTGGGGGCGAAGGGGGCGTGGCATCCAAAATCTGAAAATTAAAAAATCATTGTATTCATAATATCTATCAAAATATATAAATTTGAAATCTCTACCTCAAACAGTAGAAATTATGGCCAGAAAACGTAAAAAATGGCAACGAATTTTCGGGAATGGGATGTGTTATCGAAAAAACAAAACAAACTAACATACATGTATTCATGTAAAATTTCAGCTCTCTAGCTTTCAGGACGGAGAGACGGACGGACGGACAGACGGACAGGGCTAGATCAGCTTATTTTTTACGCTGATCAAGAATATATATACTTTATGGGGTCTGCCTCGCCTCCTTCTGCCTGTTACATACATTTAACAAAACCATTATACCCTGATTTCCTATTTTCAATTGGTTCAATGTATAAGAATTGATTGATTTTCTTGTTTGCTGTTATAGAAATCCGAAACTCTATAGGAAAAACACAGATAATAAGCAGCTGCATTGGCCATATTTCCTGATGTGGACCTTATTTGCGATTTACCACTCGGTTATCATATTTTATTTTGCGTACTGTATCTTCTCCTTCAACAACGTCATACTGAGTTGGGGCCAGACGGCGGCATTCTCCTGCTTTGGAACGCTACTTATTTGGGCAGTGGTCATCATTGTGAACCTAAAGCTCTGGTTGGAATCCATGTATCTCTCCTATTGGTACATTGCGACAATAGTTTTATCAATCCTTGCATTTATGGTTACTACCGTCATCTATAATGTTATCAATCTGTAAGTTCGACTTCAAATCAAATGTAATCATTAATTTTAAAAGCATATTATGTACATATAAATCGTTAAATTCACAGGGACTACGATACGGATATTTACTGGGCTTATAACAATCTGCTCGCCTCTTTACCAGTTTGGCTGTATGTAATTTTGGTTGTTGTCGCTGCTCTGTTGCCCGACTTCACGTTAAGAATTCTCCGAAGAGCTCTTAGTGTCAACAAATTTAGCATATTCCCCGGCACACAACGGAAGCTTAAAATGCTCAATAAATTCGAGTCGACATATTTATAATCCTTAGAATTAGTCAATTATTTGTATACGATTAATTTATTTATTGTTTTTTTTTTTTTTTTAATCATTATTTTTTATATTAATATATATGTATAATTTGTTATTACGCTTGTTTGTTAAAATATTATATCTTTTTTCCCAAAAAGGGAAATAGAGTCTATTTGGTTTGTGCAATGTCCGTCTTGCTATTCGTCCGTTTGTGCGTTCGTCCGTCTGTCCGTATGAACGCAATATTTTCCGGCGCTTTTAGAGCTAGTGACTTGAAATTTGGAACATATACTCATGTATGCTCCCGATTTTCCCGATCCTCCCACTAGGGGCGTTGCAAATCGGAAAATTCTTGCACCCGTATGCCAACGTCGAGATTTCGGAAACTACTCAAGATAGAGATGTGAAATTTCATATGAACACTCGTATGTTAGTTACGCATTACGAGTTTATTTTGTTTTTTCGATAACTCATCCCATTTCCAAATTATCGATTTTTATTTATTTTACGTTTTTTGAGCATAACTTCTACACCGTTTTAGCGAAGGACTTCAAATTTGTATATTTAGATAGATATTATGAATACGCAGATTATGTAATTTTCAAATTTTGGATGCACAATTCAGTCACAATTCTTAGAATATTCTGGCATGCAAACTTTTGTATGCATACATAGAAAATTGTGTGTATACTCGTATAGTGTGTACATGTGTAAATCTGTATGTACATATGTATATGTATAGGAAAAACGTTTGTTGCTTGCCACGTACGTTTTCTAATTGCCGAAATATTTCGTTAATTAAATGTTTATTAAATAAATAAGATGCACCTATGGGAACAAAGTATTTCGCAGTTAGTTGCGCCTAACTGCAACGTTCTTACTTGTTGAATTCGGTAAATATGGAGTGTTTCAGTTTCCACTCTTTTGCGACTGCTGACTAGGACGACTTCCGTTTTGTGCGCCGCTAGCTCTAGTCCAGCTCCAGACAACCAGCTTCGTATGCGATTGATACTTGCGCTGCACATATCCTCAGTATCTCTAAGCTCCTTTCCTATGGTGACGACTGCTACATCATCGAGACAACATATAAACGCAAAAAAAAATGCAACTTAAAACAAGTAAGAAGGCTCTAGTTGAGACGGCTCGACTACGAGATACCCTGAACCCAAAATAGGCGATACTCTTCTTCTTTACGCACGTATGAGCGCGCGCTCTGCAACTGCGCAGTTGCTGCCGTGGCTTGGGGTGGGTTCGGCTATACTTTGAACGCCTATAACTCCATTTATAGATGGATGATCTTAATAAAATTTTCAAAGTAGATTAGGAGTATCTATATGTATCTATGTGCAAATTTCAAGTCTCTAGTATTTGAAATGAGTTTTTTGCAAATTGGGGGCAAAGGGGGCGTGGCATTCAAAATCACATAATCTGTGTATTCATAATATCTATCTAAATAAATAAATTTGAAGTCTCTAGCTCGAACGGTGTGGAAGTTATGCCTAAAAAACGTAAAAAATTGAAACGAATTTGTGTGTATGTGTGGATGCATGTGTGTAAGCATTGCAAGCGTCTTGCTGTCTCGCTGCTTTGCAGCTGCGCCGCATGGATTTTGATGAGAAAACTTTGATGATTAATAATTCTGTTTCTAGATGGACAATCGTATTGATATCTTCAGATTATGATTATGATATTCATGTCTATATGCCAAACCAAACTGTATGTCTCTAGTATTTGAAATGCATTTTTTTCACATTTGAGGGTGGTGGGGCAAAGTGGGCATAGGAATCCAAAATCTGACAAAAACCGAAATTGTATTAAATTAGTATCTATATATATGCAGAAGACTTGGAGACTCTAATTCTAAAGATGAATTAGCTAGAATTTTATAACTGGTTCCCGATAAATTCGTTTATCGATAACTTTGCAAATATACAAGTTATCGAATTTCTGAAACAAACTCGTACTGCGCGTGCAATATACGGACCTAACACAAAAAGAATGAACTCTATAGCTTTTGTATCTTCGGAAATCGACGCGATCATACATACGGACGGACGGACGGACGGACGGACGGACGGACAGACGGACAGGGCTCAATCAACTTATTTTTTTATGCTGATCAAGAATATATATACATTATGGAGTCTGCCACGCCTCCTTCTGCCTGTTACATACTTTTAACAAAACCATTATACCCTGATTTCCCATTTTCAATGGGCTCAGGGTATAAAAACGTAAAAATTGAAACGAATTTTAGATTTTTTATCGATAATTTGGAAATGGGATGAGTTATCGAAAATACAAAATAAACTCGTACTGCGTAACTAACATACGAATGTTCATGTGAAATTTCAGCTCTATAGCTTTTGTGGTTTCCGAAATCTCGACGTTCATACGGCCGGACGGACGGACAGACGGACAGGGCTAGATCAACTTATTTTTTTATGCTGATCATTATATCATTATATCTGACCATTATATCCTGAATTCCTATTTTCAATGGGTTCAGGGTATAAAAATTAATATCATTTGTCAAACTGAGTTAGTGTTACATACTTGAGCGGACAGCAATTGTAAATTTCCATTGAAATATCAATCATATGAGCAAATTCGACTTAGCTAGACGCATAAAAGTGGAGTGTGACAGTGATAGCGAAACAGACTGGGGGACGGAAAACGATAGTCCAACCCACAACCTTCAACACAGAACTAGCTAAGACCAAAACCCAGTGTCCCACAGCCAAGATCACAACCAGGACACCAAGGACGTGAACCAGGTGCACTGATCATGAGCGCCAAACCCCGGCCCAACAAGAAAACAGGTTTCAGTTTCAGCTAAACGCCATGACAACAAAGATATATTGTGCGCGAAACCTCCACAAAGAATTTCCGTTCAGCCACAAATTCAATGTGATGTCGTTCTTGATATTATAAAATCTGTCCAAGAATTTAGTAGGGGCTCCGATGACTACGTTGCATGGAGGGAGTCAGCCTGCGATGCTTACGTATTATTTAGGCGTTTTAATGGCAGCTGTCGCAGCTGTGCAGCAGTCTTCATAATCAGTAACAGAATTAGACGGGCAGCAATGGTAATCTTAGTATCGGGAAACTCTTCCGCCCATAGGCCAGTAAACATACTATATGATGAGCTAGAGAGCTGCAATTTGAAATGTATATTCGCGGTCGCAACCCAAGTTCCAAAAGCTATGGCGGATATATCTACGCCCATTGGGGGCGTGGCAAATCGGGAAAACGTATCTTCTACACCGTTAAAGCTAGCTGAAATTTTGCATGCGAGTTAATGTTATGATTCTAAGAAGATTGATCAAAAAGTTATATGTCTACGCCGATTGGGGCGTGGCAAATCGGACCTGAATATAGAGTGATTTTTCAAATTGTGCTATATTTTGAACAGTATTGACACTAGAGTGTCAAACCGCAAAAGTTTATATCTCCTACAGTTTTAGAGCTAGAAGCTTCAGTTACTAATGTCCTCCTCTATCGATGACCCAAAATTAATTTTTCAGTTTCTTTGGGGGCGTGGCATATCGAAAAATACTCTGTAATTTTCGTATTATTGGAATGTAAGCAAAAAAATTTTGCAGTTATGTTAGCCTCGGCTCTTTCTAAGAACTGGTCAAAAATTGTGCGTCTACGCCCACTGGGGGCAAAGAATTTTGTTGTGGCCAACTGCATAATACATGCTTATAATAGCTTAGTAGTAATTGCTAAGATGGCAGAAAGCATTTTAACACAAATATACAAATATTAATGAATTTAAAAAATAAAATTTATAAGTTTTCGATTAATAAAAAAAAGTTTCCAGCGGGATTCGAACCCAGGTCATTTTAAAATAACATGTAATCGTTAGCTAAAGATGAAACAAATCACAGCTGATGAGCTCATCAGCTGATCAGCAGCTTGTGAGGAAACAAAACAATGTATACACACTTGGATGTGTAAATTAAGTTTATTCGTGAGCAACGCTCTGAATAAAACAAGCAATGTAAATCGCAACTTGTTCCTTTATTGGATAAATTCAAACTGACTGTAAAGTACAAAATATTCTTACACTAAGCTAGCCCTGACCTATAGTCGCTGAATCAGCGATTATGTTGGTTGTATTATGTTACGACGTCGCGACGACGCGGCACATCGGCGTATATGATGTTGGCGATAGCGCGGCGCAGCGTTTGGCACAGTTGGCACTAAGCATTTACTCAATTCTGCTGATCGTGCAGAATTGCAGTCGCTGACTTTTGCTGGCCGGATGTGTTAACTCCTCCCTCACTAGTTTGAAGGCCGTCCTCGGTTTCCCTCAAGGTATCAATGACATGCCGACCCTGGGTGACGTTTGACCATGTTTTTCGTATTTTTGTACAGGGACCCATTTACATAGATCTCCTCGTCAAACGTCAGCAAGTGTGTGCCATGTGATGACTTTGTTAGTGCCGTTGTCCACTTGTATTGTAGCTGTTCCTTCGTTGATAATTATAATACCATCATCAATTACCACTAACGGTTGTAGATGACTGGGACGAGTGTTGCAATGCGCCATACCTCCAGAATGTAGTTGTTGCGCACAGGTTGTTGAGTTTAGTTGCTTGCAAAACGTGGAGGTGAGGGAAACGGTGCAGTTTCCGATTGGTAGGACTCTATTACCGCAGTCCGCGACGTTGTTTCCAGCGAAATCAAGTATTGTTCCATAATGTTGGACAGGGAACAGGGTTATTTTCTTACATATTACTCTAGGATTAGGATATTTAATTAGGAAGTGTACAAAATTATGGTCTAACAAGACTGTAACGTAAGCTGCTTCAATTAAATCTGTTATGGTTAAATTTGTAGGGTGCTCATTTAAAACTTGGCTTAGATCATTAGAGTCAAGGATTGCTGGGTTTATAATTTGTATTTTTGCGAGCGTAATAGACAACATTAATGTTTCGAGTTCGGGAATTACAATCCTATTTTTTGTGGGTAAAGATTGGTAGAGATAGAGAGATGTGTCAATCAGTTTTTATTTGGTAAATCTAGTTATCTTATTAACGGATTCTGTTAGGTCATTGATTTTTTTCTGAACTTTAGTGTTTATGAGTGCCTGCTGGTTAACTGAGTCAGTTAGCTTTTGTTGATGGAATTTCAATTGTTCGAAGTTGTCAAAATCAGGAGTCCCTGCTACTACTTTTAAGGCTGTTCCTAGAATATTTATATTTCTAGTTTGTCTATGGTGAATATTAACAGTCTCCAGTAATAATCTAATATGACCTACATCGGATTCGAGAATTTGTTTCATATTTCATTTCATTTGTGGGAAATGTTTCATAAGTGAATTTGTTTCCTTGGCAAGTTCCTAGTACATTGTTAGATTAGAAGTATGTCTTAAAATTTTAAAGTCTTCCCAGATGACCGCGTTCCCGTCCATGATAGGGATATAGTCCGAGTTTGAATAGTTGATAATTTTCCCAGCCGTTGTTGCTACCAAAAGTAGAAAACGTAGAATCCAAACCCTAGAGAAGATACAGAGCAAAATAAGTACTGGAGGGATACATATTTTTTGTTTTATCTTATGTTATCCTTATGAACCTCCCTCCCTTTTATAAGAACCGTTGTTCCCGAATCGGCTTCTATAATGACTTCTTCAAATAATGGAGTTAACTTGTTGCCAAGTCTCTTATTCAATTTCTTGAGTACTTTTTCGCCTACTTGGAAAGTTCTATTTCTTCTGTCCGCATTCTGTCTTTGTAACAGCAGATTTTGCGCTCTGGATATTCTATCTCTTATTTTTGCGTCGAATTCGGGTGAGGAAGCATGGATTATGTCAATTGGTTTCTTGTTTACGACAGAGTGAATTGTCCTATTGTATTCTATTGTTGCTTGAAGCAAAACGTCAATTGTGTCATTTAGCTGTTTTTCTAATTTTAGGCATCGTGCAATTTCTGCAAGAGTGCTATGAAATCTTTCCACCTGTCCATTTGAAGTACTGTGTAGTGGTGGAGAATTTACAATTTCAACATTAAAACGGTTTTTTAAAAGAAACTATTGTTCCTGAGTTCAAAGACGGCTCATTATCACAATAAATAGTTTTAGTACTTGGGTAAAAGTTCATAAGCTGTAAGATTGAGGGTTCAATATCTTTTATTGTTCTGGAAGCTATGGGTTGTACAATGGCGAATTTTGAAAACTTATCGATACAAGTTAGAAAATATTTTTTATCTGTAGAAAAAATTTCGATGTGAAGAATTTCTCCCACTTGGTTGGGCGTTTCACCGATGTATTGCTTTTTGTATCTGTGTGTCTTTTGTGTCTTTTTGTGTCTTTATTGTGTCTGTCGAATTTTCCATTATTACAAGTCTTACAATTTGCAACTATTTCATTTGTCAAACGCGTCATTTTTGGAAAAAAATAGTCTTGCAGAATTTGCTTTGTATTTTCCTGTGTTGCTCAAAGGGCTCTACCATGTTCTGCAACTATAATCTGTTTTTGCTCGTTTTTGTCATGAACGTCGATTACTAACTTTTTAGAGTTCCAAAATTTTGTTGTCGGGAAGGTCTCAACTAGTTTATTTTGAATAAATGCTAGTATCGGCAAGTCGCATTTGATCGCATTCAATACATCTTTTTTTACCGCATCGCACATCTTCCCTATTAAGTTTTCCCTGTTTGAGAAGTGAATGATATGTCTCGTTTTCTGTCCAAACACTATGATAATTTTTTCAGAAGCTGTTATGCTTTCTTCAATAATTATTTGGTTCCTGAAACAATTGATCGGTTTTTCAGTAGACTCGATATGTATATGTCAATGAAAGTTCACTGTGTATACTGGCTAAGTCTGAAGGTTTTGTCTCGATAGAGTATCGGCGACGAAATTTTCTTTTCCTGAATGATTTCCATTTCGCATATGTATTTTTATCTGAGACTGCAAGTGGCTGGTGGTCAGTGTAAATATTTAAATTTTTTACACCGTATAGATAGTTTCTTAGGGATTTTAAAGCCCACACTATCGCAAGTAGCTCACGTTCATTTGTAGCGAAATTTAGCTCATTGTCTCTTAAAGTCCAGGAAATCATGGTTATCGGCTTTTTATTTTGTGATAAGACAGCGCCTAAACCAGAGGACGAAGCATCTGTCGTCAAGTCAAATGGTTTCTGATAGTCAGGGTAAAGGAGCATTACATTTTCAGAAGCTAATATATTCTTTAGTTTCTCAAAGACCAACTTTTGTTTTTCGTTGAGGCTTACAGGGATTCTTTTTGACTGTCCGGCGGTTATTTTGCCGTTGTCACCCTTTAGTATGTCTGTTAGTGGTTTGGCTATAGATGCATAGTCTTTAATAAAACATCTGTAATAGCTTGCTAAACCAAGGAATGACCTGAGATGGAACATGGTAGTTGGCTGTTCGAACTTGGCAATAGCTTCTACCTTGTTGGGATTTGTTGTAATGCCGCCACGATATACTACGAATCCAAGATATTCAACTTTTTCTTTGAAAAAATGAGACTTTTCTCGCGATACTATCATATTAGCGTTATACATTTTTTCTAATACCCTGGCAATGTGATGAACATCATCTACGTAGACGTAGCATGACTTACCAATCTGTTCCCTAAGAACATCATCAATTGCTCGCTGAAATATCCCAGGGGCATTTTTTAGACCAAATGGAAGTCTGCAGAATTTTCTTTCCATTTCCTATTGAGACCAAAACCCAGTGTCCCACAGCCAAGATCACAACCAGGACACCAAGGACGTGAACCAGGTGCACTGATCATGAGCGCCAAACCCCGGCCCAACAAGAAAACAGGTTTCAGTTTCAGCTAAACGCCATGACAACAAAGATATATTGTGCGCGAAACCTCCACAAAGAATTTCCGTTCAGCCACAAATTCAATGTGATGTCGTTCTTGATATTATAAAATCTGTCCAAGAATTTAGTAGGGGCTCCGATGACTACGTTGCATGGAGGGAGTCAGCCTGCGATGCTTACGTATTATTTAGGCGTTTTAATGGCAGCTGTCGCAGCTGTGCAGCAGTCTTCATAATCAGTAACAGAATTAGACGGGCAGCAATGGTAATCTTAGTATCGGGAAACTCTTCCGCCCATAGGCCAGTAAACATACTATATGATGAGCTAGAGAGCTGCAATTTGAAATGTATATTCGCGGTCGCAACCCAAGTTCCAAAAGCTATGGCGGATATATCTACGCCCATTGGGGGCGTGGCAAATCGGGAAAACGTATCTTCTACACCGTTAAAGCTAGCTGAAATTTTGCATGCGAGTTAATGTTATGATTCTAAGAAGATTGATCAAAAAGTTATATGTCTACGCCGATTGGGGCGTGGCAAATCGGACCTGAATATAGAGTGATTTTTCAAATTGTGCTATATTTTGAACAGTATTGACACTAGAGTGTCAAACCGCAAAAGTTTATATCTCCTACAGTTTTAGAGCTAGAAGCTTCAGTTACTAATGTCCTCCTCTATCGATGACCCAAAATTAATTTTTCAGTTTCTTTGGGGGCGTGGCATATCGAAAAATACTCTGTAATTTTCGTATTATTGGAATGTAAGCAAAAAAATTTTGCAGTTATGTTAGCCTCGGCTCTTTCTAAGAACTGGTCAAAAATTGTGCGTCTACGCCCACTGGGGGCAAAGAATTTTGTTGTGGCCAACTGCATAATACATGCTTATAATAGCTTAGTAGTAATTGCTAAGATGGCAGAAAGCATTTTAACACAAATATACAAATATTAATGAATTTAAAAAATAAAATTTATAAGTTTTCGATTAATAAAAAAAAGTTTCCAGCGGGATTCGAACCCAGGTCATTTTAAAATAACATGTAATCGTTAGCTAAAGATGAAACAAATCACAGCTGATGAGCTCATCAGCTGATCAGCAGCTTGTGAGGAAACAAAACAATGTATACACACTTGGATGTGTAAATTAAGTTTATTCGTGAGCAACGCTCTGAATAAAACAAGCAATGTAAATCGCAACTTGTTCCTTTATTGGATAAATTCAAACTGACTGTAAAGTACAAAATATTCTTACACTAAGCTAGCCCTGACCTATAGTCGCTGAATCAGCGATTATGTTGGTTGTATTATGTTACGACGTCGCGACGACGCGGCACATCGGCGTATATGATGTTGGCGATAGCGCGGCGCAGCGTTTGGCACAGTTGGCACTAAGCATTTACTCAATTCTGCTGATCGTGCAGAATTGCAGTCGCTGACTTTTGCTGGCCGGATGTGTTAACTCCTCCCTCACTAGTTTGAAGGCCGTCCTCGGTTTCCCTCAAGGTATCAATGACATGCCGACCCTGGGTGACGTTTGACCATGTTTTTCGTATTTTTGTACAGGGACCCATTTACATAGATCTCCTCGTCAAACGTCAGCAAGTGTGTGCCATGTGATGACTTTGTTAGTGCCGTTGTCCACTTGTATTGTAGCTGTTCCTTCGTTGATAATTATAATACCATCATCAATTACCACTAACGGTTGTAGATGACTGGGACGAGTGTTGCAATGCGCCATACCTCCAGAATGTAGTTGTTGCGCACAGGTTGTTGAGTTTAGTTGCTTGCAAAACGTGGAGGTGAGGGAAACGGTGCAGTTTCCGATTGGTAGGACTCTATTACCGCAGTCCGCGACGTTGTTTCCAGCGAAATCAAGTATTGTTCCATAATGTTGGACAGGGAACAGGGTTATTTTCTTACATATTACTCTAGGATTAGGATATTTAATTAGGAAGTGTACAAAATTATGGTCTAACAAGACTGTAACGTAAGCTGCTTCAATTAAATCTGTTATGGTTAAATTTGTAGGGTGCTCATTTAAAACTTGGCTTAGATCATTAGAGTCAAGGATTGCTGGGTTTATAATTTGTATTTTTGCGAGCGTAATAGACAACATTAATGTTTCGAGTTCGGGAATTACAATCCTATTTTTTGTGGGTAAAGATTGGTAGAGATAGAGAGATGTGTCAATCAGTTTTTATTTGGTAAATCTAGTTATCTTATTAACGGATTCTGTTAGGTCATTGATTTTTTTCTGAACTTTAGTGTTTATGAGTGCCTGCTGGTTAACTGAGTCAGTTAGCTTTTGTTGATGGAATTTCAATTGTTCGAAGTTGTCAAAATCAGGAGTCCCTGCTACTACTTTTAAGGCTGTTCCTAGAATATTTATATTTCTAGTTTGTCTATGGTGAATATTAACAGTCTCCAGTAATAATCTAATATGACCTACATCGGATTCGAGAATTTGTTTCATATTTCATTTCATTTGTGGGAAATGTTTCATAAGTGAATTTGTTTCCTTGGCAAGTTCCTAGTACATTGTTAGATTAGAAGTATGTCTTAAAATTTTAAAGTCTTCCCAGATGACCGCGTTCCCGTCCATGATAGGGATATAGTCCGAGTTTGAATAGTTGATAATTTTCGCAGCCGTTGTTGCTACCAAAAGTAGAAAACGTAGAATCCAAACCCTAGAGAAGATACAGAGCAAAATAAGTACTGGAGGGATACATATTTTTTGTTTTATCTTATGTTATCCTTATGAACCTCCCACCCTTTTATAAGAACCGTTGTTCCCGAATCGGCTTCTATAATGACTTCTTCAAATAATGGAGTTAACTTGTTGCCAAGTCTCTTATTCAATTTCTTGAGTACTTTTTCGCCTACTTGGAAAGTTCTATTTCTTCTGTCCGCATTCTGTCTTTGTAACAGCAGATTTTGCGCTCTGGATATTCTATCTCTTATTTTTGCGTCGAATTCGGGTGAGGAAGCATGGATTATGTCAATTGGTTTCTTGTTTACGACAGAGTGAATTGTCCTATTGTATTCTATTGTTGCTTGAAGCAAAACGTCAATTGTGTCATTTAGCTGTTTTTCTAATTTTAGGCATCGTGCAATTTCTGCAAGAGTGCTATGAAATCTTTCCACCTGTCCATTTGAAGTACTGTGTAGTGGTGGAGAATTTACAATTTCAACATTAAAACGGTTTTTTAAAAGAAACTATTGTTCCTGAGTTCAAAGACGGCTCATTATCACAATAAATAGTTTTAGTACTTGGGTAAAAGTTCATAAGCTGTAAGATTGAGGGTTCAATATCTTTTATTGTTCTGGAAGCTATGGGTTGTACAATGGCGAATTTTGAAAACTTATCGATACAAGTTAGAAAATATTTTTTATCTGTAGAAAAAATTTCGATGTGAAGAATTTCTCCCACTTGGTTGGGCGTTTCACCGATGTATTGCTTTTTGTATCTGTGTGTCTTTTGTGTCTTTTTGTGTCTTTATTGTGTCTGTCGAATTTTCCATTATTACAAGTCTTACAATTTGCAACTATTTCATTTGTCAAACGCGTCATTTTTGGAAAAAAATAGTCTTGCAGAATTTGCTTTGTATTTTCCTGTGTTGCTCAAAGGGCTCTACCATGTTCTGCAACTATAATCTGTTTTTGCTCGTTTTTGTCATGAACGTCGATTACTAACTTTTTAGAGTTCCAAAATTTTGTTGTCGGGAAGGTCTCAACTAGTTTATTTTGAATAAATGCTAGTATCGGCAAGTCGCATTTGATCGCATTCAATACATCTTTTTTTACCGCATCGCACATCTTCCCTATTAAGTTTTCCCTGTTTGAGAAGTGAATGATATGTCTCGTTTTCTGTCCAAACACTATGATAATTTTTTCAGAAGCTGTTATGCTTTCTTCAATAATTATTTGGTTCCTGAAACAATTGATCGGTTTTTCAGTAGACTCGATATGTATATGTCAATGAAAGTTCACTGTGTATACTGGCTAAGTCTGAAGGTTTTGTCTCGATAGAGTATCGGCGACGAAATTTTCTTTTCCTGAATGATTTCCATTTCGCATATGTATTTTTATCTGAGACTGCAAGTGGCTGGTGGTCAGTGTAAATATTTAAATTTTTTACACCGTATAGATAGTTTCTTAGGGATTTTAAAGCCCACACTATCGCAAGTAGCTCACGTTCATTTGTAGCGAAATTTAGCTCATTGTCTCTTAAAGTCCAGGAAATCATGGTTATCGGCTTTTTATTTTGTGATAAGACAGCGCCTAAACCAGAGGACGAAGCATCTGTCGTCAAGTCAAATGGTTTCTGATAGTCAGGGTAAAGGAGCATTACATTTTCAGAAGCTAATATATTCTTTAGTTTCTCAAAGACCAACTTTTGTTTTTCGTTGAGGCTTACAGGGATTCTTTTTGACTGTCCGGCGGTTATTTTGCCGTTGTCACCCTTTAGTATGTCTGTTAGTGGTTTGGCTATAGATGCATAGTCTTTAATAAAACATCTGTAATAGCTTGCTAAACCAAGGAATGACCTGAGATGGAACATGGTAGTTGGCTGTTCGAACTTGGCAATAGCTTCTACCTTGTTGGGATTTGTTGTAATGCCGCCACGATATACTACGAATCCAAGATATTCAACTTTTTCTTTGAAAAAATGAGACTTTTCTCGCGATACTATCATATTAGCGTTATACATTTTTTCTAATACCCTGGCAATGTGATGAACATCATCTACGTAGACGTAGCATGACTTACCAATCTGTTCCCTAAGAACATCATCAATTGCTCGCTGAAATATCCCAGGGGCATTTTTTAGACCAAATGGAAGTCTGCAGAATTTTCTTTCCATTTCCTATTGAGAATGCGATTTTTTCTCTGTCTTTTTCTGTAAGAAGGATTTGGTGGTATCCCGATTTCAAGACCAGTATTATAAAATACTTGGCTTGCCCTAGATTTGAGAGGATAGCTACTATATTGGGTATGGGGTATTTGTCATCGATTGTTTTCGAATTTAGTTTTCTAAAATCAATGATAAGACGTTTTTTTTTCTGTTTCCCTGCTCATCTCATCTCCTTTTTTATCGACTATCCACACCGGATTGTTATACGGTGATCTGGAGGGTCTGATAATATTGTCCCTTAACATGTCGTTCGTTTCCTTGTTAACAAAGTTAGTTACTCCCAATGGGTAGGGATAAAGTTTTGAGTAGATTGGGTTCTCGTCTTCTGTTCGAATCGTGGCAATGATGTTCGTATTGTATGAAAGAGATTTGTCAGGATCGGCAAAAACGCCTATTTTTTCTCTCATCATTTGTGTGAATTTTTTTTTAATTTCTTGAGGAACTTCTATGTCTTCAATTTCTGTGAAGTTAACATTTAAACACTTTCTAAATTTGATTATTTCAGAGCCGGATTCAGTATTTAGAGTTTTATTTTTTAAGTCCAAATTAGCATTTACTTTATTAAAAAGGTCAAGACCTATTATACCGTCGAAGCCGGTTAGGTTTGGAAGTAGGAAAAATGTGGTTTCAGTATTGAAAAGGTACATACGACATTTATGTTTAACTGGGGTAAAGCCATGAAGTGACTTAACCTGAAATGTGTTTTTGACTTTAGTTACGCCCTTCAATTCAGGAATAGGTTTAATATAATTCTTTGAAGCGCCTGTATCGATGAGAAGCTTTTTTGTCCTACCTGCTATCGTTCGCTCTACAAACGGTAACAGGGAGCTATGTCTAAAAAATATAGCTCTTGGGGTTCATACTCATCGTTAATGTCTGATACTTCGACTTCTGCATTTCCCTGATATTCTTGTTCTGCGTTTTCAGGGTTTTCCTCTTGGGAGATGTGGTTTACTCTCTGCTGTTTTAGGCCTGTGTACCTGGCTGTTCTACTATTTGCTCTTTTCGTAACCTGATTTTGAGACGATACAAAGGCTTGATTTGGCTGGGTCGGTTGTCTGAATCGCGAGGTCGTATCGACTTCCATTGGTTGAGGCGGTTCTTGTTGAGGGCCTTGGTTATTGGATTGTGGTTTTTGTTTATAAAATTGAGTTTTTGCCTGATTTCGGTAGTTACTTTCTATAATAGGTTGTTTCTGCTGTCTCTGTTCGTTGCGTTGAGCTTTTCCTTCACTATTTCATGCGAAATTACTAGCAAATTGAAATCGTTCGTGATTAGAATCAACTTCCTGTGCTAGAGCCAAAGCTGATGGCAAATCTTTGGGTCTTGCTGAGAAGAGGATATCACTAAGAGACTTCTTTGTGCCTGAGATAAACACTCTCAGTGCATCTGCTCTGTACTTCTCATTAAGAGAAGCAGTTAAAGTAGAATCATATGTCATAATTGTTTTATTTATAAGCAGTGTCAATTTCTTTTCGATTTCCTCATAATACTGTATTATTGTTAAGGTTCCCTGTCGTAGAACTGACAACTCTTGCTCTATTACATAAATAGGGCGCTTATCAGCGTACGTAAAATCGAGTGTGTTTATGATAACTTTGAAGTTTAGTGGTGTATCATAAGATGACAGTACCATATCAGCAGGGCCTTTTATTTTGTTCCTAATTATGCCCAATGCCTGATAGTGCTTAGAGCTTCCTGCATAGCTTTCGTGTGCGGCTTTCCGCCATGAGACATAAGTCTCGAGCTTTCCCTCAAAATCCGAGAATGATTTCACTATATCTAGCGTTTCATCGCATCGGACACCTGAAATTATTTCCGCATCCTTAAACACTTCCACCTCGGGTACGGACACTGATAAGCTTTTAAGCTTTTTGCTTTGCGAGTGATAGGCTGTTGCGGGTGATAGGCTGTTGTGCGTAAGTGGTTAATGCCAAGGAGTCGCGATAGTTCCATGAAGAGTCTAGCTTCAAAATGTCTTCCTTGATCTGTAGTTATGCGCTTTTGAACTCCAAAACCAGAGATCCACGTGTTAATTAATGCTGCTGCAACTTTTTCGGCTTGCATATCCTCAATAGGAACAGCTTCGGGCCACTTGGTGTAGCGATCGATGATTTTGAGGCAGTACCTGTATGGTCCTGATTGAGGTAAAGGTCCAATCAGATCCAAGTTGATATGTTCGAATCGTTGAGTTGTGAGTGCATATTGTTGAAATGGTGAATGAACATGTCGAGTAACTTTTGATTTTTGGCATGGTATGCAGTGCTTAACGAAATTTTTGACATCTTTATGCATAGAGGGCCAAACAAAACGTTGTTTGATAATGTAAAGTGTTGATCGAACCCCTCCATGAGCAATGTTGTGTATTTTATTAATGACGGTATTTCTCAGTGGTTGGGGAATAAATGGACGTGCAGTGGTAGTGGAGAAATCGCAAGTCCGAGAGTTAGGTATGGTTATTGACTTGAGTTGTAAAGTGGTAGTATTGTCGTTAAGAATCGTCTTCAGTTCGGACCAATATACTTGTGATTGAGAAATTTCATTATAGTCGATAATTGAATTGTATTGTATCTGCTGTTATGTTTTCCGTACCAGCTATGTGTTGAATTGATGTGGTGAATTGGCTGATGAAATCCAATTGACGAAGTTGGCGAGGTTATGTTTTTTTAGGCTTTTGCATAAAAGCGTAAGCTAATGGCTTATGATCCGTGTGGACGTGGAATATTCGTCCTTCTATCATGTAGTGAAACTGTTTTATGCTAAGATAGATGGCAAGCAACTCACGGTTGTAAGTGCTGTATTTGCGTTGTGCGCCTGTGAGCTTAACGATGAAGAATCCTAGTGGCTGGCGTTCTTCTTGTATAATTTGATGAAGCACAGCGCCAACTGCTGTGTCGCTTGTGTCCGTGCTGAGTGAGAGACTAGCGTCTGGTGATGGATGCACAAGCAAAGTTGCAGAGGCTAAGGATTGTTTGCATTCATCGAAGTGTTTGATGGCAGCTTCGGTCCAGGATATAGGTGAAGAATCGTTCTTCTTGTTTCCTGGGATGAGTTGTACCAGTGGTGCTTGATGGGTTATGGCTTTTGGCAAGAATCTTCTATAAAAATTTATCATTGCCAGAAAACGTCGTAATTCCTTTGCTATTTTGGGCAATGGAAAATCGATTATTGTCTTGACTTTGCCAGGCAGAGGTGTAATGCCGTTGAAGTCAACGTTGTGTCCCAGAAATTCGATTGAGGGTTGGCTAAAACGACATTTACCAGGATTGATGGTAAGGTAATACCGTCGAAGTCGTTCAAAACCCCGACGTTTTATATTGTACGTTCTATGGTGTACGACGTTCTATGTTGTACCTCGTTTTCTGAAGCTACAGCTATGTCGTCTATGTAGACGAAGACGAAATCCATATCTCTAAATGCGGTATCCATGTAGGGTTGGAATGTTTGAGAGGCGTTGCATAACCCAAATGTCATATATGTGAATTCGAATAGACCAAAAGGTGTAGTTATAGCTGTCTTCGGAATATCGCTTTGTTCTATTGGAATTTGATGAAAGGCACGGTTGAGATCAATTTTTGAAAATATTTTCTTGCCATAGAAAATATGGGTGCAGTCTTGAATGTAAGGTAACGGATATCGATCTGGAACTGTCTGAGAGTTTGGCTCTATAGTCGCCACATGGTCGCCAGTCACCTGCGGACTTGCGTACCATGTGTAAGGGAGATGTATATGAGCTTTTTGATGGTCGCAAACGCCGATTTTGAGTAAGTATTCGAATTCGGCTTTTGCTGCTTTGTATTTGTCTGGAGTTAGTCGACGTGGCTTTGCAAAAGTGGGAGGACCTTTGGTGTCGATGCAGTGCGTAACATCCGATGCTGAGGGTTTGGGTGCTGCAGAGTTGAGCTGAGTGATGTCCTTAAATTCTTCCAATAACTTGGCGAACTGAGAGGATGTGTCAACTGTTTTAACAGTTGCTAGCGATCGTAGACTGCAGATGCCGCTACGTGCAAGTAGTGTTTGCGCATCGATTAACTTCCCTTGCTTTATATCACTAACCATACAACACATAGACTGGACAACTGGAACATATTAATGTGACATTAGAAACCCATCAACTTCGTATTTGCTCGGGTTTTTACTTTTCGGGTCGGGAGAGAAAAATTGCTGATGGCACAATCATTCCGCTTCGAGCGCTCGACGGTGACGGTCGATTTTCCAAAAAAGCCTGACATGTGCCGCTCTTTCCCTTTCTGCCCCATGCTTTTTACTCTCTGCTCACTTCTCACAAAAATATATGTATGCTGGGACAAACAGCAAGCAGCTCACAAAAATTGAAATTTCCTCTCGACGCGATCCCATTGGTTCTCTTCTGAGCGAAGAGTATACCGAATTCTTAAACGGCTTTGCCATGCTCATGCAAAATGTTAGCGTTTTCATGATTATTTGTGGAAAGGGTATGAAAGTGTTGATGTGCATAAACAATACTATTTCCCGATGACCATACACACACACATTTACACTTCCTCGCTATATGTGTAGGCATTTATGTGCTAGTGTGCAATATTCTTGCTGCATGCAATGCATTTCAAATACTAGAGACATGCAGTTTGGTTTAGCATATATATATGAATATCATAATCATAATCTAAAGATATCAATGCGATTGTCCATCTAGAAACAGAATTATTAATCATCAAAGTTTTCTCATCAAAATACATGCGGCGCAGCAGCAATGCAGAGAGACAGCAAGACGCTTGCAAAGCTTACACACATACAGGCATACAAGCGTAGATCAGCGTCTATGTGTGCGTGTGGTTTTGCATGCGTGCAGAAACGAATCGAATTATTTTTGGAACATTATTCGTTCGAAGAAGGGTTCAGGGGATTTTGTAGTCGAACAATCTCGACTACAGCTTTCTTACTTGTTTATTGTTGGCTTTGGGTGATTATTTTGGAGCTCGGTATTTGCTTGACGCCAAACATATTGCATCCCATCCGGACCAAACACATTAAATTTCGACTTTACTGCATATATTTCATGATTCCAAATAGAATTGGGGCGACCAACTTGCTCCGTTGCAAATTTTAGTCCACATTTTTGGTTTTTTATATTTATAAACGGCTTCTTCCGTGGTATGGCCTGTATGGCAGCTTCGGGAGTTGAAAACTTAGTTTTCATAGAAGGCAATATGGACAATAATATGTACCTATCCCTTTTAAAGGACAATTTGCTCCAAGGTGTCGAAAAACTGGGTCTTGAAGGGCGATTCCGATTTTATCGTGTATTGCCCAGTCCTGGTTGACCTGAAACTGACCCCATGTGGTCAACCCTCAAGCCCAGGCCCCCGACATAAACGTTATTCAAAATTTGTGAGCAATATTGGACATGGCCATCCGGAATAGGTAAATATCTAATGAAAATGATCTGAAAATGGCCTTTTCGGAATAATGGCAAAAAATCGCCAGCGAAGTCACCCAAAATTGGTAAACTCGATGGATTCACGTTTGTAAGAGGTTATTAAACATAAAGGAGATCATACAAAATACTAATTTAAGAATTTGTTTATAATTTTTAGTATTAAGTGCAGTGCACGAGCTGTGTGTTTTCTTTAGTTTTAAATGGTATTTCTTAGAATAGAAAAATAATGAAGTGCTTTATTATATAGTGAATGACTAATAAATAAGACCTCATTTTAAATTTTTTGGATATCATTACTGGTTTAGCGGGAATACGTCTTTAAAATTTAACTATACTGCTGCAAGAAATAAGCTGTAAGCTACTGTATTTTAACACTCCTCCTCAACGCGATGTCTACTTTACAAAAATGAATCATTTTAATCCTAACATTTCAGTAAATTTCTCATGTTTAATTTTGCATAAATTCTTCGTTAATACATCTGATATAATTTCATTATTTTTGAAAGTTTGCGTCTTTGGCAAGGCATTGTGATTGTCGCTATAAATCAGCAACTTGCCATCGGCCCGAGCTCCATCCGAGGGCGACCAAATTCTACTTCTTTGACTCCCAAAAGACTGCTGCTCCAGCAAGTTAGAACGACCAACCCGCAAAGGACAGCCCAGTCTGCATCAGCAAAACAGTGTATAGGCACACAGGTTTTTTATAGTGTATTCTCAAATCTGAGGTACCTTTTAGATATCTCAATACCCGCTTGGCTGCCACCTCATGCTCCTTGTGCGGATCTGCATTAGCCACAGAGTGTATTATATCTGGCCGTGTAGGCCAACGCTAAATACAGTAACGAGTCAATGAGCGATTGATAGCGTGTTTTGCCCACCTGGCCGCAGTCAACATTATCGCGCTTCGTCTGGAAACCAGCTTCCAACGGAGTCGTGTTTGGCTTTCAGTCTTGCATACCATAATCATGCAACAGGCCTTCAATGTACTGCTTATGGCCGAGGGAGACACCAGTCTTGCCATCTCACTCAATCTCCATTCCCAAAAAGTGATGCAGTTCACCACCGTCGACCACATCAAATTTGTTTGATATGAGCTGCTTTATGTGGGCCACGTCTTCTTCTCAATAATATTTAAATACCCGTTGATTTTGTTTGTGTAAATGCATGGCTCACTAGCACATGGGACAAAACCAATCTCCAAAAGAGCGCTCTCCAGCTTTTGGTTCCACTCCCGACCGTTCTGTTTCAAGCCGTACAACGATTTATTTAGCTTCAGTACGAGCTTGGGATAATTAGCGTCGATATAATCCTCTGGTTGTCGCATATAAATGTCATCGTGTAGCTCGCTGTTGAGGTATGCTGCAGAGACATCTATCTGATGCAGGTGAATCTCGTGCTCGACAGCTAACGCAATCACTAAACTGATTGAGGAGTAACGTGCAACTGGAGAGAAAGTTTTCTTATACTTAACTCCGTATTGCTGTCCGCACCCTTTCGCGACCAATCTAGCTTTAAAACGCTGAACGTTGCTACGCTCATCACGCTTGGTGGTAAAACCCCATTTACAACCAATAACTTTTTCGCCTGCACGAAGATCGACCAGACTCCATGTCTTAATGTTTTCCATGTTGTCATACTCCTTCTACATCGCCAATTTCCAGCTTTCAGATTGTTATGACTGAAATGCCTCACTAACACATGTAGGAACAACAATATTTTGGGCATCTAGTACATTCAGCACATTGTACTCTTTTCGTGGACGACCTGAACGCCCAGGGCGAATAATTCGTGGCCTCCTTGGACCCCTTTTGCTATTGGTTTGCTTCTCCTCAGCATCTTCTTCGTCACCACTTTGCCCCTGTTGAACAACAGTTCGACTTTGCTGCTGCTCATCAGGATCGTGACTTTCATCATTGTGCTCGCAATCAAGTGTTTCACCTGGCTCAAGGATTAACACATCTGACTCACATGATGATCCTCGATCGTGATCCAATTGTTTCCTAAACTTATGCTCTAAAAACACAACATCTCGGGATAACACAACGCTCCTTTTCAGAGTTGCACAGACGATAAGCTTTGGTAGTTTCGGAGTAACCTACCAGAATATGCTGCACGCCTGTTAGAGGGTCGAAAGAAAACACTCCACATTTACCGAATTCAAAAATCGAATAAAAACTCACAGCATTAAGACGCTGGTTCCTTCTCTGTGTTTCTTACCACTGGTGGGGGAAAACAACAGAGAAGGCTCGAAGGACCAAAATGTTATCCTCCGAGTTGTATTTTTGTATACCCTGAGCCCATTGAAAATGGGAAATCAGGGTATAATGGTTTTGTTAAAAGTATGTAACAGGCAGAGGGAGGCGTGGCAGACCCCATAAAGTATATATATTCTTGATCAGCATAAAAAAATAAGTTGATTGAGCTCTGTCCGTCCGTCCGTATGTATGAACGCGTCGATTTCCGAAGATACAAAAGCTAGAGAGTTCATTCTTTTTGTGTTAGGTCCGTATATTGCAAATCATCAAAATCCATGTGGCGCAGCAACATGGACAACAGCAAGACGCTTGCAATGCTTACACACATGCATACACACATACATGCATACAAGCGTAGATCAATGTCTATGTGTGCACGTGGTTTTGCATGCGTGCAGAAACGAATCGAATAATTCTTGCAATATTATTCGTTCGAAGAAAGGCTCAGGGGATTTCGTAGTCGAGCAGTCTCGACTACAGCTTTCTTACTTGTTATTGCTCTTTTCGATCGGTTTTTCGTTGTCGTTTTCGACTTTCTTCTCTCTCAATTTGCACTTCGCCACGAAATGCCCGCTTTGCCTACACAACCAACATTTAATATCTCTCGAGTCTTTCTTTGTCTTGTTCTTTTTATACCCTGAGCCCATTGAAAATGGGAAATCAGGGTATAATGGTTTTGTTAAAAGTATGTAACAGGCAGAAGGAGGCGTGGCAGACCCCACAAAGTATATATATTCTTGATCAGGGTGACGAGAAAAGTTGATATAGCCATGTCCGTCTGTCCGTCCGTCCGTCCGCCCGTCCGTATGTATGAACGCGTCGATTTCCGAAGATACAAAAGCTAGAGAGTTCATTCTTTTTGTATTAGGTCCGTATGTTGCACGCGCAGTACGAGTTTGTTTCAGAAATTCGATAACTTGTATATTTGCAAAGTTATCGATAAACGAATTTATCGGGAACCAGTTATAAAATTCTAGCTAATTCATCTTTAGAGTTAGAGTCTCCAAGTCTTCTGCATATATATAGATACTAATTTAATACAATTTCGGTTTTTGTCAGATTTTGGATTCCGGTCCCCAATTAGCCCCACCACCCCAAATGTATAAAAAATGCATTTCAAATACTAGAGACATACAGTTTGGTTTGGCATATAGATATGAATATCATAATCTTAATCTGAACATATCAATATGATTGTCCATCTAGAAACAGAATTATTAGTCCATAAAGTTTTCTCATCAAAACCCATGTGGCGCAGCAAGCAAGGCAGCGACACAGCATGACGCATTGCGGGTGCACATACATATATACATAGATACATACATACATATGTATGTATGTATGTATATGTGTGCAAGCGTAGATCAGCGTGTGGCTGCAATCGTACATATTTGTGCATGTAAACCTAATTGTAAAAGAGTTATGATTTCTAAAATAAAAAACCTAAAATGTTAAATAGAATATGTAGATCATATGCTGAACTCTCATTATATTCCATTATTTTATATATTTTTAAAATTTTAAAGCAATTAAAATAACAATGGAAATGCAAGCAACGTTGAGCAATGCAAATCAATTTTCGTATGCGTGTGCACATATGTATGTATGTATGTATACACACAAAAAGTCTTGGGCTGTTTTCTATGTTGCTATGCGTGTATATTCTAAGAATCACAATTGTTTTTGAATTGCGTTAGAATTGTCTTTGAATTGTATTTGTATTTTCAGCCACTGCTTTAGTGTTTCTTTCGTATATGGCGAATTTCATTCGTTTTCGCTATTCTGCCGTTTAAGTGAGCCGTGGTGTAGATGGCTAGACAGATGCAACGAATGTTAGGGTGTCGGAGGTTCTAGCCTCGCCTAAGCCCTTCATAATTTATTATTTTTATTTTTTTTTTATTATTTCTTTCTTTTTTATTATTATTTATTCTTTTCTATTTGATTTTCGAAGATACAAGAGCAACTGCGCGGTTAGCAGAGCGCGTGCTTATACGTGCGTAAAGAAGAAGAGTATCACTTTTTTGCAGGGTTCAGGGTATCTCGTAGTCGTCTCGACTAGAGCCTCGAAGAGAGCAGAGAGTAAAAAGCATAGGGTAGAAAGAGAAAGAGAGCAAGGAAAAGAGCGGTACATGTAATTCCTTTTTGGAAAATCGACCGTCACCGTCGAGCGCTCGAAGCGGAATGATTTTGCCATCAGCAATTTTTCTCTCCCGACCCGAAAAGTAAAAACCCGAGCAAATACGAAGTTGATGGGGTTCTAATGTCAAAAAATAAGTGTGCACATTAATTTGTTCCAGTTGTCCAGTCTATGTGTTGTATAGTTAGTGGTTAGGTTGACTAGCTCATTTTTGGTCACTTGCTTGTATGGCTCATTTTGCGTTCTTCTCAATTTGCGTTCGTAAAGTTATCGTTTCCATTTTTTTGCCGCGAATCGTCTTTTTCATTTAACTTACAATGTCATTAATTAAAAAGCACATTTTGAGGACATGGGAACGCAACAGGCTAAATGCAAGATTTGTAAAAGTGTCTTAAGCTCCAAGTCACAAGGCAACTTAAATAGGCATTTAAATACCAAGCATCCAGCAGCTCTTGAGACCGTTATACGACAAAACGTGGAAAGCTCAGTTGTTCCGGAAAAAAACGCAACAAAAAATCACTGACTTTGTCCGCAAGCCAATTCCAGCGAGCAAATCTTCGCAACTTGACAGGCAATTGGTCAAAATGATGGCCAAGGGTCACCATGCCTTGAGAATGGTGGAGGAATCTGAGTTACAAAAATTTATTAGTGAAGTCTCACACTCTCCTGGCTATACCCTACCAACAAGGAAGACGTTGACTAATGTTTTGCTCCCCAAAATACAGGATGAGTATGCAGGTGATATTGCAGATCAGCTCAGTGCGGCTACAGCGGTCTGCATTACAATAGATGGCTGGACATCAGTTGCCAACGAGAGCTATCTCGCAATGACAGTGCACTTCATTGAGAAAGAGCAAACGGTGTTAACATCTTACACAATAGCTTGTCAGGAATTTTCCGTGTCCCATACCTCTCAAAATCTTTGTGAATTTATACACAACACCGTTGCGAAATGGGGCATCAAGAACAAATTAGTGGCAATAGCATCTGATAACGCCTCTAATATTGTTGGTGCCATTCGAATGGGGAATTGGAGGCATGTCAGGTGTTTCGCTCACACCCTTAATTTAATTGCTCAAAAGATATTGCGAAAAATGAGTAGCGTACGCACAAAAGCTAAAGCGATTGTTGAACATTTTAGCCGCAGCTCATCAGGCCAAAAAAAATTGAAAGAAATGCAAGCTTTACTTAATTTACCTGAACACAAAACAACCCAAGACGTTCCTACACGTTGGAATTCAACGTTTAAAATGTTCCAAAGACTGACAATCGCAAGGGAGGCGGTGGTGGCGGCACTGTCGACCCGAACCGATTTAATATTGTAACCAGAAGAGTGGAATTTTATTAATGGAGTTTTTCCTATTTTGCAGCCATTTTATGACATAACCGAGGAAATTTCGGCAGAGAAAAATGTGACTCTGTCTAAAATAATTATCTTTATTGGCTTATTGCAAAAGAAAATGGTGACCATAAGCCAAACGGTGAAAGATCCCATTTTTATCGATGTTTCCAATGGAGTCATATTGGATATGAATGAAAGGTTTCAAAATTACGAGGCAAATGTGTTGTATGCGGAGAGCACAATTTTAGATCCCAGATTTAAAGGAAGATGTTTTAAATCTGCGGACGCTTTTGAATAATCGGTAGCAGATATAAAAAAAAAAAATATTATCAATGCATCCAGTCGCTGCACAAACCGCGGTTGCAACCAATGACGAAATTGACAAAACTATAAATAGGGAGGACATATGGGCTGAGTATGACAGCTCCTTTATTCAAATCAGTCAGCCCAGCAACAGCACAGCAGCAGTTACACGGGAAATGGATAAATATCTTGCTGAGGAATATATTTATCGAAAGGCCGATCCCTTAGTATGGTGGAATCAGCGAAAATCGCAGTACCCCTTACTATACACATATATGCTAAAACGGCTCTGCATAGTCGCTACTTCTGTGCCCTGTGAGCGCATTTTTTCCAGCGCAGGTGAAACACTGCGAAAACGAAGGTCTTTGCTAAAACCAAAGAACGTGGAAAGCCTGATGTTGTTGCATAACAACATGTAAATTTTTAGTAAGTATTGTGTTAAATTCACAAACAGTATACCTAATCGTTTCCTTTTTTTTATAGCACACATATCCTATAATACATCCCAATGAACGGATCTCCAAGAATGCCTTTTTTTTTATTTTTTGTTGTATTTTTTGTTATTTTAATTTTAGTTTTGTTATATGCCCAATGAAGGAAGCTACAAAATATATTTTTTATTAGTTTGTTCTGTTACTTTTAAGAAAAAAATTTTAAATGTGTCTTTATTTTTAAAGCGTAACGTATTTTTCAGTTTTTTCAAGTTGCTTGCGATCATTATTGGCTCTTGAGCTATCAGTAAGTGAGCCACTGAGCCATATGAGTGAGTTGGCTCACTTCACAAAAAAGAGCGAGTGAGCTGGCTCACCTCAATGAGCTAGATTTACCCAAGTATACTGTGCACATTAATTTGTTCCAGTTGTCCAGTCTATGGGTTGTATGGTTACGCAGCAAGCATTTGGAAGACTGTTTTAACAGAAGTCGTCTTGGGGAGTCTTTTTTGAGTCGCCTTGATGATTAAAAAATGATTAATCTCATGCGCGATCGAAAGAAGACTCATAAATGACTCTTCCATATGCTCAAAATATGATTGGTTGAGAATACGAAAACAAAAGGTAAAGCGATCGCCAATTGAGCATGCAGATGATTAGAATATGATCATTGCAATGTTGCTATGCAAGCATATTCTGCTCTCTGGAGAGATCCAAACGCTATTGTTCTCTTTTAAAAACGAACGGATTTTAACTAAACGGTACTTTTTATGAGCACATGTCGAAACGTGCAAATTTTGTCATTTGTAAAGGTGCAATCGTGAAGTGTAAAGGTTCGCCTTGTGAGTGCAAGCTGTGCTTAAAATTAATTAATAAAATAAAGAAGGTGCGGAAAGGTGCTATATTTTGACGGTTCTAAAAAGTATGTATACTTAAAATAAAAACTTGTGTAATATATTAACATTTCTCCTTGTATTCCTTTTAGATATTACTCATATAAAATACAAATGCACTGACAAAGAAATTAACAATATTCTGCAAAAGCATTTTGTCCATGCAAACGATAGGTTAGCGAAACGGAGGCGATTAAATTAAATAATATTTAAGCTGCATATTAATATGCATATTATTTTATTTTGTAATGTAAAAGTTAAATTAAATTAAGCTATATATATATGTATATATATACATACATATGTATAAATTTGAATATTTTATGAATCAACTTTTTTGATTATTTTGCTTAGTTTGTAATATAAAAATTAGTTTAAGATTATATATGCAAATAAAAAATTCAAATTTAATGAATTTTAAAAGAACATTATTTTTTCATTGCCCATTATTGGAAATAAGACTCGAGGAAGACTCTTATATGATTAAATGACGACTCGAAAAAGAGTCATAAATGATTAAAAAGACGAGTCATAAGCGACTCATCAGGAAGAGTCGCGGCTAGGGTACCATTTTCTCCCGACGGGGGAGTCATTTATGATCAGAAAATGAGCGCATATATGACTATTTTCGATCAGTGCGCGACTCATAAAAGACTCATTTATGCTCTGTTATCATCATAATGATAGCAGTTTAACAGAACTTTAGCATAAAATGTACTAAATTGTGTACCGATATTTGGTTAAGAACAGCGCCAAAATGAGTATAACAGTGATAAATTGATAGTGTAGGAGGTTTATATGTATTATCGATATCGTTTCTTGCTGGCTACAACAGCCAGATTTCAAGTAGTGGATAGCCCGGGATGAGAACGACAAAAATAAGGCGTACTGCAAATACTACAAATGCAGTATAAATTGCAAAATTTACGAAATTCGCGCACATATGGCGCCAAAAAAGCATATGCAAAACGCATCGTGTTTTGCCCAAAAAAAAATAAAATATGCTTTAAGCCTCCGGAATGTCCCCAAATTTGTCGCCAGGAAGCCGCATTAGCTATGTTCATAGCGCAGCATTGTGCGATTGAGCCTGTGGATCACCTCACGGAATTGTGCAGAGAGTGCTTGGCGCGTGTTGGATCCATGGCGACATACGAGGCCAGGGAAGAGGAAAATGATAACATAATTGACAATGCCTTGAAATAGTTATAATAAAAAAGAAAAAAATACAAATTTACAAAAATGTTTTTGTCCTGTTTTCTGTCCTTTTTTCTTAGATTTTCTGCCTTTTTTCCCGTACTTTACGGACAGTTTTGCCTTAAAAAAAAAAAAAATTGGCATCACTGGTGCCAGCATACATATATTTTTGTGAGAAGAGAGCAGAGAGTAAAAAGCATAGGGCAGAAAGAGAAAGAGAGCAAGGGAAGGAGCGGCACGTGTCAGGCCTTTTTCGAATATCAACCGTCACCGTCGAGCGCTCGAAGCGGAATGATTTTGTCATCAGCAATTTTTTTCTCCCGACCCTAAAATTAAAAACCCGAGCAAATACGAAGTTGATGGGGTTCTAATGTCAAAAAATAAGTGTGCACATTAATTTGTTCCAGTTGTCCAGTCTATGTGTTGTATGGTTAGTGCTTGTACTGCACGTGTAATTTATGGACCTAACACAAAAAGAATGAACTCTATAGGTTTTGTATCTTCGGAAATCGATGCGTTCAAACATACGGACAGACATACAGAGGGACAAACGGACGCTTCCTTCTGCCTGTTACATACATTTAACAAACCATTATAATCATCAATGACACGAAATACGTGAACATGAGCAGGAGGTTTTAAGAAAGACACCAGGCATTGCGGGGTCACCGTTACCTAACAACTCCCCAACTCCACAAGATGAACAACCAAAATCTTCAATTCATCCAGAACTTCAGAAGCGAGTTGGCATCCGTCGAGACCTCCAAGAACCTAGCTGCGATCGGCGTCTTCCTCAGCATCGCTTTCAGTGGCTTCATTATAATCTGGCTGGACGGGCAGACGGACAGGGCTATATCAACTTATTTTTGTTTGTGCTGATCAAAAATATATATACTTTGTGGGGTCTGCGACGTCTGCTTCTGTCTGTTTCATACATTTTCACAAAACCATTATATCCGGAATTCCTATTTTCAATGGGTTCAGGCTATACAAATTAATATCATTTGTCAAACTGAGTTAGTGTTACATACTTGAGCGGACAGCAATTGTAAATTGGACTACCTACACAGTTGAAATATCAATCATATGAGCAAATTCGACTTAGCAAGATGCATAAAAGTGGTGTGACAGTGATAGCGAAACAGACTGGGGGACGGAAAACAACTTACAAACCACAACTAGCTATGATCAAAACCCAGTGTCCAACAGCCAATATCTCAACCAGGACACCAAGGACGCGAACCAGGTGCAAGCACTGATCATGAGCGCCAAGCCGCGGCCCAACAAGAAAACAGGTTCCAGTCTCAGCTAAACGCCATGACAACAAAGATAGATTGAGCGCGGAAACTCCACAAAGAATTTCCGTTCAGCCACAAACTCAATGTGATGTCCCTCTTGATATTATTAAATCTGTCCAAGAATTTAGTGGAGGCTCCGACGACTACGTTGCAGCTGCGCGCAGCAGTTGTCATAATCAGTAACAGAATTAGACGGGCAGCAAGGGTAATCTTAGTATCCCACAACACAGTGTTAAATTTCAACGGAATAATAGCCAGACTAGATTGCTCCTACGCAGACGAGACATGACGTCACCGCATATCTTAAGACAAGGACTAGAGATGATTAGGCCTTGCGCAGATTTATGACATGGTGGAAAAGAAACTAACCCTTGTCGCAAATAAGATTGTCATTTCACACGAGCAGGAGCAAACCACGGTCCTCAATAAAGAAGTGGGGGCAGATGCGCTCCACGCTTAAACTTCACAGACGTTAATGACATTGCAGTACCGACTAGGTTGAAAAAAGAATTCAAGGATAAGGCATTGTCGACCTCTAACGAGGCATTATCCTTCAATACCTCTGTCATTGCCACTATTCGAACCATAGATAATAAGCCGGTTTTTCTAATATGTACCCACACCCTATGGGAGTTTCTTATTTTGTAAACACAGAAATCAAACATTTACTGAACGATGATCCATACAAAAGTTTGCATAGTTTGGTTTCAGTTAGCGTAACCCAGGTCAAGGCAGTGGCGCTGGTGGTAAGCGCTGTGCAAGCCGCACTTAGGCTGCAAACACAGTGCACGCTGTGACGAAGACGAAGATGAAGACGAAGCTGAAGCTGAAGAACCGTTGAAGCACCCATTCGAAAGTTAAAAGATATTGATCTGAATGAGGTTCCAGTAGCAAAATATCTAAAATAACAAAACAATTTAAAACAATGTTATGCAACTAATAAAATTCTCATATGTATTTTTATACTTTGTTCCCTAAAACGGAAAAAAATATATTGGGTTTGTGCAATGTCCGTCTTGCTGTCCGTCTTGCTGTCCGTCCGCCTGTCCGTCTGTCCGTATGAACGCAATATTTTTCGGCGCTATTAGAGCTAGAGACTTGAAATTTTAAACATATACTCATATATGCTCCCGAATTATAAAGTGTAAAAATTTTCCCGATCCGCCCACTAGGGGCGTGTCAAATCGGAAAAGTCTTCCGCCCATAGGCAAGTTATCATACTAGATGATAAGCTAGACAATTCCATTTTGGAATGTATACTCGGGGTGACCACTCAAGTTCAAAAAGCTATGGCGGATATATCTACGCCCATTGGGGGAGTGGCAAATCGGGAAAAACGTATCTTCTACACCGTTAAAGCTAGAACGCTGAAATTTTGCATGCGAGCTAATGTTATGATTCTAAGAAGATTGATCAAAAAGTTGTATGTCTACGCCCATTGGAGGCGTGGCAAATCGGACCTGAATATATAGTGCTTTTTCAAATTGTGCTATATTTTGAACACTATTGACACTAGAGACTTGAAATTTTGCATGTATACTCGGGTTGACAACCCAAGATCAATAAGTTATGGTAGATATATGTACGCCTACAGGGGCGTGGCAAACCGCAAAAGTATATATCTCCTGCAGTTTTAGAGATAGAAGCTTTAAAATTGGATGGTTGAGTTACTAATATTCTCCTCTATCGATGACCCAAAAATAATTTTTCAGCCTCTTTGGGGGCGTGGCATATCGAAAAATACCCTGTAATTTTCACATTTGTTTACACATACATACATACATATATGCATGCATGCATAGAAAAACTGCTTGCCACGCAGCGTGGCATATCGGAAAAGTTGTTTTAGTTTTTGCTTAAATTCACAATTCATGTGCGTACGTTTATAAATTATTATCAATTGACAGCATGCATTTTATAATAAATATACAAATATAAATGCGGGATTCGAACACACGCACCTAAGTATAGCTTGCATAGCGCTTACCACCAGCGCCACTGCCCTGATGTGGGCTTTGTTAACTAAAACCAAATAAGGCATTGCTAGAGCGCATTTTGACAAAACTAAAGTAACGATCGAATAATTCACAATTCAGTCACAATTCTTAGAATATTCTGGCATGCAAACTTTTGTATGCATATGTACATAGAAAATGGTATGTATACTCGTATAGGGCCCACCAAACATTTTCGATCATATTCGAGTCGTTTTTGAGTCCTCTTTCTGATTAAAATAAGCATAAATGAGCTCATTTTCTGATCATAAATGACTCATCCGTCGGGAGAAAAAAATACCCTAGTCGCGACTCTTCTAGATGAGTCGCTTATGACCCATTTTTATAATCAAATTCGAGTCATATTTCGAGTCTTAATTTCAACCACACGCGACTCTTTTCTGATTATTTTTTTTATTATTATTTTCTTCTCCAAAAATAAGTAATAATTTATTTAAATTCATTTCATTACGAATTTGTATTAAATAATTGTGTTATTAGTTGTGACTTCAAATAAAACAACAAAAATGAAACATGAAATAAAAAATTATATAATGTTTTCTTAACTTATTCTTAATATTAAACAAATTCTACAAACTTAAATCTCCAAACTTAAATCTACAAACTTAAATCTACAAACTTAATCTAAACGTTTCCTCTTAAAAATTCTGTCCTTCGCGTGTACAAAATGAAGTTGAAGGACGGTATTCATGTCCTTGTCAGTGCATTTGTATTTAACGTGACAAATGTCTAAAAGATAAAAAGTGTTAATATTGTTCGTCAGTAATAGAGTTATACATATATATACTTACTTTTTATTAATGTAACAAGGTAGCACCATTCTTTATTATTATCATTATCACTAGAGGAAAACTCACTAAAATCAGCAAAACAAGTATCACTATCATCACTTTGGTTATTTTCAGGCTTGTTTAATATTAATACTTCCGCTGAACTTTACCTTGACTTTGTACGAATAAGAATGACCGCAAATGCACTAGATATGCTTTAAGAATTTGGAGACAAGAGAAACTAATGAATCAGATAAGAAATCGATTCAGCATCTTCTTGAGAGTGCAGAATATTAGTGCAGAGCAGAAGTGAAAACAATCACTTTTCAATCCCCCGCATGCTCAATTGGCGATTGCTTTACATTTTGTTGCTGTACTTCAAATAAATCACTTTTTGATCATACAGGCGAGTCATTTTCGACTCTTTCTAAAATCGCGCATATGACCAATCATTTTTTATCATCCCGGGGACTCAAAAGCGACTCGCCAAATTAATTTCTTACAAAACAGTCTTCCAAATGAACAAAGTATTTCGCAGTTAGTTGCGCCTAACTGCAACGTTCTTACTTGTTTAGCTATGGTTTTGAAAAAAAAAATTGAAACAATTTAGGGACACGTTTCGAGCTGAGTTAAGGAAATGTCCACCGGACCGTTCTGGCGACGCTGGACCTCATTCAGTCAACGAGAAGTGTTCTCAATGGAGTCATTTCGAATCCATGATGTTTATAAAGGACCAAATAAAGTCCCACCAGTCTTCCGGAAATTTAAGTCGCCAAAAAACAATGAAGTTCAAGATATGAACATTAGTATAAGCAAAGATGTAGAGACGCCGCAATATGAGGAAGAAAGCGACATGAGTACGTTTGAAGTGCAAACGTCCTCCCCACGTTATCTTCCCAAAAATCCAAAACGCCGTCTTAATTACAAAGAAGATGAGTTTGTGGCTGAACGGAAATTCTTTATGGAGTTTCCGCGCTCAATCTATCTTTGTTGTCATGGCGTTTAGCTGAGACTGGAACCTGTTTTCTTGTTGGGCCGCGGCTTGGCGCTCATGATCAGTGCTTGCACCTGGTTCGCGTCCTTGGTGTCCTGGTTGAGATATTGGCTGTTGGATACTGGGTTTTGATCGTAGCTAGTTGTGGTTTGTAGGTTGTTTTCCGTCCCCCAGTCTGTTTCGCTATCACTGTCACACCACTTTTATGCATCTTGCTAAGTCGAATTTGCTCATATGATTGATATTTCAACTGTGTCGGTAGTCCAATTTACAATTGCTGTCCGCTCAAGTATGTAACACTAACTCAGTTTGACAAATAATATTAATTTTTATACCCTGAACCCATTGAAAATGGGAAATCAGGGTATAATGGTTTTGTGAAAATGTATGTAACAATCAGAATGAGACGTCGCAGACCCCATAAAGAATATATATTCTTGATCAGCATAAAAAAATAAGTTGATCTAGCCCTGTCCGTCTATCCGTCCGTATGCACGTCGAGATTTCGTAAAATTTGTATATTTAGATAGATATTATGGATACGCAGATTATGTAATATTTTTGATTTTGGATGCCACGCCCCCTTCACCCACAATTTGAAAAAAAAAAAAAAACGCATTTCAAATACTAGAGGCTTGTAATTTGGCAAATAGACACATTTAGATACTCTTAATCTACTCTGAAACTTTCATGAAGATTGTCTATCTAGATATGGAGTTAGAAACGTCCAAAGTTCAGCCCAACCCACCCCCAAGCCACGGCAGCAACTGCGTGGTTAGCAGAGCGCGCGCTCATACGTTCGTAAAGAAGAAGAGTGTCATTTTATTTGCAGGGTTCAGGGTATCTCATAGTCGAGCCGTCTCGACTAGAGCCTTCTTACTTGTTACACCCTGAACCGATTGAAAATGGAAATTCAGGGTATAATGGTTTTGTGAAAATGTATGTAACAGGCAGAAGGAGACGTCGCAGACCCCATAAAGTATATATATTCTTGATCAGCAGAAAAAAATGAGTTGATTGAGCCCTGTCCGTTTGTCCGTCCGTCCGTCCGTCCGTCCGTCCGTATGAACGTCGAGA
Organism: Drosophila buzzatii; assembly: GCA_035045845.1. Taxonomy (NCBI): domain Eukaryota; kingdom Metazoa; phylum Arthropoda; class Insecta; order Diptera; family Drosophilidae; genus Drosophila; species Drosophila buzzatii. The sequence goes on along the minus strand of JAWNOS010000575.1, from coordinate 692,711 downwards.
TTTCGGAAACTGCAAAAGCTAGAGAGCTGAAATTCACATGAACACTCATATGTTAGCTACGCAGTACGAGTTTATTTTGTTTTTTCGATAACTCATTCCATTTCCAAATTATCGATAAAAAATCGAAAATTCGTTTCCATTTTTTACGTTTTTTGGACATAACTTCTACACCGTTTTTAGTCAAGTTTTCATATTTAGATAGATATTATGAATACGCAGATTATGTAATTCAGATTTTGAATGCCACGCCCCCTTCGCCATCAATTAAAAAAAAAAAAAAAAACTCATTTCAAATACTAGAGACTTGCAATTTGGCAATAGATACATTTACACATTCTTAATCTATTTTAAAGATTTCAATAATATCGTCCATCTAGAAATGGAGTTATAAGCGTCCAAAGTTCAGCCCAACCCACCCCCGAGCAACGGCAGCAACTGCGTGGTTGGCAGAGCTCACGCTCATACGTTCGTAAAGAAGAAGAGTATTAGTTTTTTTTTTTGTATAGGATTCAGGGTATCTCGTAGTCGAGCCGTCTCGACTAGAGCCTTCTTACTTGTTTTTTCTAGAAGAACTTCTACGAGTATTTAAAGTTTATATACGAACCTGAATAGTCATCGGACACAAATGATGATAAAAAGTGGGATGGCGCAGCTATCGAAAATAAACAGAATCACATTTTATGCCAGCCATGGGGCGGTACTGGAAGCCAGAAAATCAGACCCATGAATAGCCAATACAATCATTTATGTATGTGTTTATTTCGTTATTCGAGAGATCTGTTTGACAGACCGTAACAATATTTATATGGCTAAAAGTTCTCGAAGATACTCGAGTTTTCAGTTATGAATCAAACCCTTATTTAAACTGATTTCCTGGAACAAATAAACACTAACAATTGACCACGAATTCACCCAATTAACTAGGAAATATTTAATGCAGCCAATTATGGTGAGCAGGGCAACTATGATTCGTATTCACCGGGCACCCTTTTCGCGTTATCTTTGTCTTGTTGACTCTGTTGTGATATTGTGCATACTGTTGCAATGCCAAAACATTTGATTGTACAGTTATTTCCATTGATAATGATATCTCGAGTTCTCTGTGTTTGTGTGTGTGTGATTGTGTCGGAACAGGTGTATGCTTTATAGCTATTCCTTTCTCAAACGAGTCAGTAACGAATGTCGAGTTTGTAGCTTTCATTGAATCATTTTACTAGTATACAAACTCCAGGCAGCTTTATCTGGGAACCTCCCACCGCGAAAGACGGCATTGTGTGTTTTTGTGTGTGTGTGACTACATATGTATGTCGAAGGCAATTTTTAATTATCTATATATGTATATATGCATGTATGGACATGTACATATAGTTATTTATTTATTTCTTTTTTGCTGAATTTAGTATGTTTAGAGACGGTTAACGTAACGGAAAATTAGGTTTGTTTTGTGAACAAAGCGAGTGTGGGAAATCTTTTCAGTGATGTCACTTAACAAGTCTGCCAACGATAGATCAATCCAAAAGCCTAAATCGACGACAATCGTCAAGTATGAAAAATCGTCGTGTCTCTTTTGCAACGAGTGGTTCGATGCACAGACTTTCACGGTGTGTTAGCATATATTCGCCAAAGATTCACTAAAATAAATTCCTAAGCTCTGACAATTTTATAGGAACACCTCATACACTGTGGCCAGGTGCTAGAGGAGTGCCCGAATAGCTGTAACGTATTCATACCACGTATTCGCATACGATCCCACCTGAAGGAGTGTGTGCACGGCAAGCACCAGCAGAATATGCAACGTCTCAGTGTCAGCATGGAACGCTTAGATCAACATTCTGATCACCGTGTCGAGGTTGTGGAACAAGATGTATCAACTATACGTTCCGTCCTCAATGAGGAAATACGACAGCGCCTGCATCTGATAACAGATGTTGGCAACATTCGAAAACACAATCAGGTGGTCGAGGACTGGACCCGGGAGACAGACGACTGCATCAACGAGCTGCGACAACAGCTTAAAGAGGAAAGGGCACAACGCGCGTTTGCCACTGAGCAAAACCATGCGGATTTTCAATATTGGTGCAGCATAACCCGGGTAAGGCAGTATATTCGATATCAAGTATATACATACATATACATATGTAAAATATATATTTTTTATATATAAAGTCACTGAAGGAGCAAGTGGAAATTAAAATGAATGATATGCAACAGCATATAAATCAACTCTCTTCGGATGTGAGAATCCATCAGAATCAGCTAAATGATAATGTTATGAAATTAGAAGAAATCGTTTTTGAAAATGAGAGAATCAATCGGTAAGTGATTAACTTGTTCGAATCGTACATCATTTGCTGAATAGTAAATCATTTGTTAGAGACAAGTTTGTGCATATCGAGCAGTTTCTGCAGAAGATCAACGAAGATATTAAAACTAAGCTGGGCTCTGCGGATCTTTCCACCTCAAAGCAAGCCACATTGGACTATGAGGTCAAGAATATGAAAAGCATTATGTGCGAAACTGAGGAACGGTACGATAAGCTCCAAAGCATTGTTGAAGACCTCGAAAGAGCACTCCATCAAACAGTGCAAAGCATCACGGACATCGAGAACCAGCTGGCCATGCAGCAGCGTATTGCAAGTGTTCAGAATATAAGAGGTGAGATATTATATATATATTTTAATGCGTTAACATATAAAAATCCCCTATATTAAATATAAGAAATGGATATAAAAGAACACTCCCATTTAATATACAATATAAGAGATTGGAAATTCAGAAATATGTACATATATACGAAATTAATCAGCAATAAATGAGGATAAAATATTTCGCAACCGTACATGGCAATCAATAATCGATTTCTATGCTTACATACAAAAAGCTAAATGCTATAGTATTCTAAGATTTGCGATTGAATTGTGAGTTTGTAGAAGTGAACTTATTTGGATTTAGCTAACGATTACATGTTATTTTAAAATGACCTGGGTTCGAATCCCGCTGGAAACTATTTGTTAATATTAATTCATATTTTCTGCCATCTTAGCTTACTTTGCTTACTACCACTAACCATACAGTGTTACTACTAAGCTATTATAACCATGAATTATGCAGTTGGCCACAACAAACTTCTTTGCCGACTCTACCATAACTGCAAAATTTGGTTGCTTAAACTCCAAAAATGCGAAAAATACAGGGTATTTTTTGGTACCCCACCCCAAACAGCTGAACAATTATTTTGGGTCATCGATAAAGGAGGCCATGAGTAATGGAACCATCCAATTTTGAAGCTTATATCTCTAAATCTGTAGGAGCTATAAAGTTTTGTGGTTTGAAACGCCCCCTGTGGGTGTAGATATATCTACCATAGCTTATTGATCTTGGGTTGTCAACCCGAGTATACATGCCAAATTTTAAGTCTATAGTGCCAATAGTGTTTAAAATATAGCACAATTTGAAAAATCACTGGGCGTAGTCATATAACTTTTTGATCGATCTTCACAGAATCATAACATTTCAGCGATCTGGCTTTACGTATTTCCCGATTTGCCACGCCCCTAATGATCGTAGATACATCCGCTATAGCTTTTTGAACTTGGGTTATCACCGCGAGTATACATTAAAAATTTGAATTCTCTAACTCATCAACTAGTATGACTACTGGCATACGGGCGCAAGAATTTTCCGATTTTCCACGCCCCTAGTAGGCGGATTGGGAATATTTTTACACTTTATAATTCGGGAGCATACATGAGTATATGGTCCTAATTTCAAGTCTCTAGCTCTAATAGCGCCGAAAAATATTGCGTTCATACGGACAGACGGACAGGCGGACGGACAGCAAGACGGGCATTGCACAAACCCAATATACTCTTTTTCCCTTTATGGGAACAGAGATTTTGGATACCGGTTCTGAATTCGCCACCATCTCCTCAAATTTGAAACCACGTAATTCGAATACTAGAGATTGACAGTTTGACAAATAGACACATTTAAATGCTATTATTACGTTCTGTAGTTTTCATGAAAATCGTCAATCTAGAAATTGAGTTATAAGCGTCCAAAGTATTGCCAAACTGCACCCCAAGTCGCTGCATCAACTGCGTAAAGAAGACGAGTATCATATATTTTTGCAGGGTTCAGGGTATCTAGTACTTGTTTTAAATAGTGCTACATTCTTTACACTATTGACACTAGCAACTTTATATATATTCTGTTGGTGAATGGGGCGTGACAAACCGAAAAATAGTTTATAGTTTTAGATCTAAAAGCTAAAATTGGATGATTCAGTTACTGATAACCTGCGCACATGCGTTTGATAATTTCCCAAATATTTCGATTACTAAAATCTAAATTAAATCCGAAATAGATATGACAGCGAATTGTGAATTCCCAACTTCAATAGGTTCAGGATATAACAAGTACGAAGGCTCTAGTCGAGATGGCTCGACTACGAGATACCCTGAACCCAAAAAAAAAAAAAATAATACTCTTCTTCTTTACGCACGTATGAGCGCGCGCTCTGCTAACCGCGCAGTTGCTGCCGTGGCTTGGGGCTATACTTTGGACGCTTATAACTCCATTTCTAGATGGGCTATCTTCATGAAATTTTCTTAGTAGATTAAGAGTACCTAAATGTATCTATATGCCGAATTTCCCTAGTATTTGAAATGCTTTTTTTTTAATTGGTGAGTGAAGGGGCGTGGCATCCAAAATCCAAAAATCGCATAATCTGCGTATTACAATATCTATCTATACAAATTTGAAGTCTTTATGGAAATGGGATGAGTTATCGAAAAAACAAAAGACTCGTACTGCGTAACTAACATACGAGTGTTAATGTGAAAACCAAGTAAAATATTTAAAAAATTTAAAAGGCATTCGACAGGGAATTCTTCAAGCTTTAAAACGAATCTACATACAGGGTGATACGACAACAGGGTGCTTCACAGTTATATGTCAAACATGAGAAATGTGAATTTCGTCAAAAATGACTGGTTTTTCAAAGAAAACAAGTAAGAAGGCTCTAGTCGAGACGGCTCGACTACGAGATCCCCTGAACCCTGCAAAAAAAGTGATGCTCTTCTTCTTTACGATCGCATGAGCGCGAGCTCTGCTAACCGCGTAGTTGCTGTCTTGAATTGGGGGTGGGTTGGGCAATACTTTGAACGCATATAACTCCATTTCTAGATGGATGATCTTAATGAAATCAGAGTAGATTAAGAATATCTAAATGTGTCTATGTGCCAAATTTCAAGTCTCTAGTATTTGAAATGCGTTTTTTCCAAATTGTGGGCGAAGGGGGCGTGACATCTAAAATCTGAAAATTTGCGTATTCATAATATCTATCTAAATATACAAATTTGAAGTCTTTCGCTAAAACGATGTAGAAGTTATGCCCAAAAAACGTAAAAAATTGAAACGATTTTTTATCGATAATTTTGAAATGGGATGAGTTATCGAAAATCGAAATGCACGATCTTCATAAAATTTTCAGAGTAGCTTAAGAGTGTCTAAATGTAGCTATGTGCCAAATTTCAAGTCTCTAGTATTTGAAATGCGCTTTTTCCAAATTGGTGGCGAAGGGGGCGTGACATCTAAAATCTGAAAATTTGCGTATTCATAATATCTATCTAAATATACAAATTTGAAGTCTTTAGCTAAAACGGTGTAGAAGTTATGCTCAAAAAACATAAACATAAAAATTGAAACGATTTTTTTATCGATAATTTGGAAATGGGATGAGTTATCGAAAAAACAAAATAAACTCGTACTGCGTAGCTAACATACGAATGTTCTTGTGAAATTTCAGCTCTCTAGCTTTTGTAGTTTCCGAAATCTCGACGTTCATACGGACGGACGGACGGACGGACAGGGCTCAATCAACTTATTTTTTTATGCTGATCAAGAATATATATACTTTATGGGGTCTGCGACGTCTCCTTCTGCCTGTTACATACATTTTCACAAAACCATTATACCCTGAATTCCCATTTTCAATGGGTTCAGGGCAGTGAGACGCTACAACGACCTTTTTTGCGCATTTCGTGCGTATTTTGACCTGTTTTTTTGTAGTTTTTTGGCATAGAAACCCGGAGGGGCGGATACGTGTGTATAAGTCGCTGCCTGGGACTCGGCGGGACTCAGAAGATGCAGTCCATCAAAGATGAAAAATAGTGTAAAATTAAGAGGTTAAGTAAATTTAATTTAGCTCTTTAATTACAAATCGTAACAACATAATTTTTTTATATTACTAGAAATTAATTAATCTATAAATCGCAACCAACATGTAAACAATCGGTGCTGTATTTGTCTTGCAACTCGATTCACAAGTTGAGCATTTTTCACAAAAATGCGGTGTTGTTCAAAACTTTAAAGTTTACCCAACTTTGAAGGGGCATAACTACCCTAAACATTGGTCGAATTTCAAAAATCCTTTGGACAATTTCCAATCATATGAGATCAACTTTTTGAAAATCGCTTTTCATCACTTTTCGGATTTTTGCCACGCGGCGCCGGCAGAGGCCGCACTGTGCGACGTTCATACGGATGGACACACGGACGGATGGACAGGGCTAGATCAATTTTTTTGTGCTGATCAAGAATATATACTTTATGAGGTTTGCCAGGCCTCCTTCTGCCTGTTACATACATTTAACAAAACCATTATACCCTGATTTCCCATTTTCAATGGGTTCAGAGTATAAAAACTAGCTAATACATGGGGTGATTAAAACCGTAAATACTCCATAACCATGACCATAAGAATGTGCTCTAACATCATTCAGATTCCTTATAAATACGTATGTATGATATATATTCCAAATATTACAAATATGATGCTGTCGCCTAGATAAAAGGATTCATATACAACTCTGATTAAATGATCCGAATATCAATAAAAGGTTTGCACTAGTTTCCAACTTTTGTATGTAGACTTGATTTGAATTGAAGATATAATTGGAAACTTACTTGGTATATTAACATAATATGATAAAGCTAAACCGATTTTAAAATTAGTTGTTCCAGAGGACTATATAAGTACGACTACGATACGAAGTATCAATATCGCATTTAGATCTTGTCCCATTTTCCCTCTTTTAAAATATCATCAATTGAGAATGAATATATAGCCTATATTACCAGAGATAGAATACTTTATAGTTCAAATAAAATATTTAATTTCGTGGACAATTACAGGTCATTTAATTTGGCGCATTAAGGACTATTCGAAGAAATTAGAGGAAGCCAAGCACTATGATACCATTCTGCATAGCGCCATGTTCTCCAACAAGGCATTTGGATACGCCTTGCGTGTAAGTTCTATTCCTGTTTATCCTCTGTATATTTAAAATATGTAAATCTACAAATACATATCGATTTCAGCTGGATATCTATTTGAATGGCAAGGGCAGTTGGAAAGGACGCAATCTGATTGCATGCTTAAACGTGCTATCCGGCGAATATGATCCACTTCTGAATTGGCCATGTCGCCTGCAGGCCGAAATCATTATACGGGATCAAAGTAGCATAACGCTGGAGACGCAGGACTATGTCAAGACGATCTTCGTGCGAAAGAAGAGTGATGATTATATACAAACCAATCAATACTTTCATATACCACACAAGGTAATCACAAGTCGTAACTATTTACGCAACGATTCGCTCTTTGTCGAGGTACGGGTTTTCAAATAAATACAGAAAGTTTAGTTCAATAGATCAGTAAATATAGATCACAAAGAATTCATTCCCAATCTTAATTGTAGACTATCAAATATGCTTTTAATAATAATGACAAGTAACAAAGCTCTAGTCGAGACTGCTCAACTATGAGATACCATGAACCCTGAAAAAAAAAAAAACCAATACTCTTCTTCTTTACCAACGTATGAGCACTCTGCTAACCGCGCAGTTGCTGCTGGGACTTGGGGATGGTTTGGGCTATGCTTTAGACGTTTATAACTCCATTTCTAGATGGACGATCTTTATGATACTTTCGGAATATATTAATAGCTTTCAAATGAGTCTATTTGCCAAATTACAAGTCTCTAGTATTTGAACGACACGTTTTTCACATTTGGGAATGTTGGGGGTGAATTGGGAACCGGAATCCAAAATCTGACTAAAACCAAAATTGTAATAAATTACTATCTATATATATGCAGAAGACATGGAGGCTCTAACACTAAGAATGAATTAAATATAATTTTATAACTGATTCTCGATATATTCGTTTATCCATAACTCTGGAAATATAAAAGTTATAGAATTTCTAAAACAAACTCGTAGTGCGCGTGCAATATACGGACCTAACACAAAAAGAATGAACTCTCTAGCTCCTACATCTTCAGAAATCGACACGTACATACGGACGGGCGGACAGACGGATGGACAAACGGATATGGCAACTTTTCTCAACTTTTCTCGTCACCCTGCTGAAGAAAGGGTATAAAAAGTAACAAATTTTCGATTTCTTACCGATAATTTGGAATTTAGATGCGTTATCGAAAAACAAAAAAGAAACTCGTACTGCGTAACTAACATACGAGTATTCATGTGAAATTTCAGCACTCTGGCTTTTGTAGTTTCCGAATCTCGACGTTCATGCGGACGGAGGGACGGGCAGACGGACAGGGCTATATCAACTTATTTTTGTTTGTGCTGATCAAAAATATATATACTTTGTGGGGTCTGCGACGTCTGCTTCTGTCTGTTTCATACATTTTCACAAAACCATTATATCCGGAATTCCTATTTTCAATGGGTTCAGGCTATAAAAATTAATATCATTTGTCAAACTGAGTTAGTGTTACATACTTGAGCGGACAGCAATTGTAAATTGGACTACCGACACAGTTGAAATATCAATCATATGAGCAAATTCGACTTAGCAAGATGCATAAAAGTGGTGTGACAGTGATAGCGAAACAGACTGGGGGACGGAAAACAACCTACAAACCACAACTAGCTACGATCAAAACCCAGTGTCCAACAGCCAATATCTCAACCAGGACACCAAGGACGCGAACCAGGTGCAAGCACTGATCATGAGCGCCAAGCCGCGGCCCAACAAGAAAACAGGTTCCAGTCTCAGCTAAACGCCATGACAACAAAGATAGATTGAGCGCGGAAACTCCACAAAGAATTTCCGTTCAGCCACAAACTCAATGTGATGTCCCTCTTGATATTATTAAATCTGTCCAAGAATTTAGTGGAGGCTCCGACGACTACGTTGCAGCTGCGCGCAGCAGTCGTCATAATCAGTAACAGAATTAGACGGGCAGCAAGGGTAATCTTAGTATCCCACAACACAGTGTTAAATTTCAACGGAATAATAGCCAGACTAGATTGCTCCTACGCAGACGAGACATGACGTCACCGCATATCTTAAGACAAGGACTAGAGATGATTAGGCCTTGCGCAGATTTATGACATGGTGGAAAAGAAACTAACCCTTGTCGCAAATAAGATTGTCATTTCACACGAGCAGGAGCAAACCACGGTCCTCAATAAAGAAGTGGGGGCAGATGCGCTCCACGCTTAAACTTCACAGACGTTAATGACATTGCAGTACCGACTAGGTTGAAAAAAGAATTCAAGGATAAGGCATTGTCGACCTCTAACGAGGCCTCTGCCATTGCCACTATTCGCAGCATAGATAATGAGCCGGTTTTTCTAATATGTACCCACACCCTATGGATGTGATTTTGTAAACACTGAAATCAAACAATTACTGAACGATGATCCACACAAAAGTTTGCATATTAAAATTTCTATGAATTGTGAATTTTTCGATTGTTACTTTAGTTTTGTCAAAAGGCGCTCTAGCAGTGTCTTATTTGGTTTTAGTTAACGAATTCTAGACCATGGCAATGGCGCTTGAGGTAAGTGCTATCACTAACCACACAACACATAGACTGGACAACTAGAACAAACTTTTTTCACGAAGCAGATTATGATTTCCCGTCCTAGTCATCTTCGTATTTGCTCGGCTCTTTAATTTACTGTTTGGGCAGCGAAAATATAGCAGTTGATATTCAGTTCGCTGCCAGCGCTCGAACGAAATGATTCTATTCTCATATGAAGCACCGCTGTGTGCTATTCTTTCTTTATTCACTCTCTCACTCACTCTCTCTATGCCTCTCATATATACATATATGTATGTACGTATGTGTGTGTATGCAGGCACAAGCCAGCAGCTTACAAAAATTGAAATTTGTCCGCGAATCGCGATTCGCTACGATCCCATTTTCGCTTCTGAATAAGAGTATGCCGAACTCATAAAAAGGTTTGCCATGCTCATTCAAAATTTTAGTGTTTTCGTGATTATTTTTTTGAAGGGTATGAAAGCATGATGTAAATAGGCATTCCTTTTTCGCGATGAGCATGCACACACACATTTACTATGTCTTGCTTCATGTATGAGCATTTATGTGACTGTGTGCGAAACTTTTGCTGCCTGTAGCAATTCTAGCGCCTCACATTTGCAGTTCGTTGTTCTTGAGGGCCTTGGCCTTAGAATTGTAGGAATTGCTCGATCTTGTAGACTTTCAAATCCATTTCCCCGATGTACATATATGGTAAGTATGTTTATATGCATACATATGCATTTTTTCTTACAAATGTTCATAGGACGGTTCATAAGTAACATTTTTGAACCGCTAAATCATAGTTTTGCATTAACAAATATCGAATATATCGTGTTGCGGATTATAAAGTATTTAAGTGGATCAAGAAATTCATCTGTATTGACAAATGTCAGAATACACCTTATACTCATTATTGCCAAAATGACTGCTGCAGGCCGTAAAGGCTCATTTGACAGTCAGTCTACAATTCCAGCCATACAAAATAGACAAACTACTGAATCGCGCAAGTAGCAAGAGTAGCTGATCAGCTCATCAGCTGTGACTTTATTTATGTTTAGCTAACGATTACATGTTATTTTAAATGACCTGGGTTCGAGTCCCGCTGGAAACTTTTTGTTTATTAATCGAAAACTTATAAATTTTATTTTTTTTAATTAATTAATATTTGTATATTTATGTTTAAATGCTTTCTGTCATCTTAGCAATTACTACTAAGCTATTATAAGCATGTATTATGTAGTTGGCCACAACAAACTTCTTTGCCGATTTGCCACGCCCCCAGTGGGCGTAGGCGCACAATTTTTGGCCAGTTCTTAGAAAGAGCCGAAGCTAACATAACTGCAAAATTTGGTTGCTTACATTTCAAAAATGCGAAAATGACAGGGTATTTTTCGATATGCCACGCCCCCAAAGAGGCTGAAAAATTATTTTTGGGTCATCGATAGAGGATGACATTAGTAACTCAACCATCTAATTTTCAAGCTTCTAGCTCTAAAACTGTAGGAGATATAAACTTTTGCGGTTTGCCATGCCCCCTGTAGTCGTAGCTATATCTACCATAGCTTATTGATCTAGGGTTGTCAACCCGAGTATACATGCCAAATTGCAAGTCTCTAGTGTCAATAGTGTGCAAAATATAGCACAATTTGAAAAATCACTAAATATTCAAGCCTGAATTGCCACGCCCCCAATGGTCGTAGACATATAAATTTTTGATCGATCTTCTTAGAATCATAACATTAACTTACATACATGAAAATACGTATTTCCCGATTTGCCACGCCCCCAATGGGCGTAGATATATCCGCCATAGCTTTTTGAACTTGGGTTGTCACTCCGAGTATACATTCCAAATTGCAACACTCTAGCTTATCATCTAGTATGATAACTTGCCTATGGGCGGAAGAGTTATCCGATTTGCCACGCCCTTAGTGGGCGGATCGGGAAAATTTTTACACTTTATAATTCGGGAGCATATATGAGTATATGTTCCAAATTTCGAGTCTCTAGCTCTAATAGCGCCGAAAAATATTGCGTTCATACGTTCATACGTTCATTCATAGACGGACATTGCACAAACCCAATATACTTTTTTCCCTTTGGGAACAAAGTATAATTATTCAAATGTTCACGAACACTGTCTGTAGCTGACATCTTAATATACAATAATAGTTTGAACAACTGCACTCTACGCGCGGCTCCGGAAGGCATGTATGTAGATTATGCATTTAGATTATCCACGCTTCTCTCGCGGTTCCACAGTGCTTGATACAGTTTATCTGTGATGCTTTTAACACAACAAAATACTGGCGAGAGCCTTCTCGTCTTTGCTGTCCAACGACACTTTCTGTTCCACTGTATCAGTTTCATTTTTCATTAACCGACCACAAGTCAGAATGTATCAACATACTTTTCATCTGCACTGACCATGCACTATAGTTTTCACTATCTAGTTTTTCAATTGCAAACTGTGAACTCATTTTGCAATAATTAGTTAGCACAAACTTTAACTAACAATTCGAGTCTCATATGTGATCTTTTCGATCACTAGCACAGCTTTTTACTTTTTACTTCCTGGGCCCATAACCTATTCGGTTCAGAAGTTTATTAGAGACTTAAAAATACATAACGAATGTATGCTGCAGCGTAGGCAGCCGAGATATGTTTATTAATCTACAAAATATGCAGCTTGTAGCGAAAGAATAAGATCAGTTGCGACTGCAAAATCACTTGCGAAACAGAGCTCGAACAGAAAAGACATAACTTACATATGTGAACTAATCAAAAGTGTAAAAGTGTAAAGAATCTATACAGTTCACAATAATTTTCTAACAAAGTGATAGACACAAAATTGTTAACTATAAAAGTGTAAAGAATTTATACAGTTTCCAAATTTTTCCAATAAGGTAATAGACTCAAAATTGTTTAACTATTGTATATCGCTAAGAAAATAAATAAATGAATTAATAAAACTTTCAACACAATAACAACATACATAATAAACATACACAAGTAAAGTTGAGAAAAAGAATACGAACACCGAAAATATAAAAATTTCAACCCAATAACAACATACATAATGTGAGTAGACAAGTCTATAAAATCAAGCGTTGATAATTATACGACTAACTATTACATTTAAAACAAATATATTACAGAAACATACACAACTGAATACAAAAAAAAAAAAAAATTAAAATAAGAAAATAAATAAATAAACATAAAAAAATAAAAACTATTATAATAATAATTATTATATACATTTATATTTATACATATTTACTGCAAATGTCAAAAAAGAAACAAAATTTTCAACCAATTGTAACAAGAAGTTCAACAAGAAATAACAATAGAAATAGTCACACACCAAATATTACTAATACACTAATGGACTCAGGCGACGTATCAGAATCACTTCCAAGTACAATTTCCACTCTTAACTTGACACATACAAATAGCACCATGACCATCGTCTCGACATCTTTAAACCCCACCGATATTCTAACCTTTATTAAAGAACTATCCTCCTTCGATGGAAACCCCACTCAACTACAAGACTTTATTAATAACATTGAAGAAATTACCACCCCAATTACTTATTTTGAGAAAACACCATATTACTTATTACTATTGAGAGCCATCATAAATAAAATCATAGGTAGAGCAAATGACGTCTTAAGATTGTCCAACACAGACCTCAACTGGGAAAATATAAAAGTTATTTTGATTCAACGTTACGGTTGTAAAAAGACTGAAGCCATATTAATTAGAGAATTACAAATATTTCCAGAAAACTTGTCTTTCGGACAACTTTTCTATAACATATTAAAAGTCAAAACCCAGTTGATAGCTCTTGTACAAAATAATACCCAGAACTTCGAAAGTAAAAACCGACTTTCTGACGATATTTGCTTAAATACGTTTTTAATTAACCTCCGAGAACCACTTAAAATCTTAATAAAATTAAAAAACCCAAAAAATATAGAGGAAGCACATGAATACTGCCGCGAAGAAAAAAGTTTTTACTCGCAAAAACTAATCAACAACCACTATAAGAAACCACAAGTTACACCATATTCACGTCCACAAAATACAACGAACCAGACTAATAACAGCTCCTATCGTAATAACTTTAACAATAACAACAAGACATACGACAACCCCTCAAATACACAATATACAAAAAAAAAAAAAAAAAAAAAGAAATAATATTTCAAAACCCTTTAATTCAGATAATATCCGTAGAAATCAACTACATAATATTAACAATGAACAAACTTCAAACGAGCTTTGCAATATTAACGATACAGAAAATTTTCGGGATAATGCCTCCCAGAACCAAATGGATACCTAACAAGGAAGACCTATGGTTCGACACCGCCATTTATCTGGATAAGATCAATCACAGACTACCCTATCAAATTTTTAATCGATACAGGTTCAACAAATTCTTTTATAAATCCAACTGTTGTCATCAATAAGGACCGAAAAACACTAGAATATCCTATTACTATACGAACAGTCTTAAATCAGCACGTCATTCGAGAAAAAATCACAATTAACTCACTTAGAGAATTTAAAGAACAAATAGAAACAGACTTTCTCCTATTCGATTTCCACCCTTATTTTAAAGGACTTCTAGGAATGGATTTCCTAACCAAACTACAATCCAATATCAACTTGGCTTGCCTTTATTTAAAAACACCAAAATCTTCTTTACAAATCTTTACCCAAGACAATCCAGTAGCGGAAGTACACGTCATCCCAGCATTATCAAAAACGTTAGTAACCCTCCCCGTCCGGTTAAAAAAGGAAATTTTTATACCCAACGGACATTTTATAACAAACATTTAGAAATATCCGGAGGATTATATAACTCATCAAACGGATTAAACCGCATTGAGGTTATTAACAGTTCATCAGAAGATCAAATATTTTGCTTAGAGCAACAACTAGAAATGATTCCTTATGACACAGATAAATTTTTCGAAATAAATAATATACCTTCAGATAACCAAACTCCTCAAAATACTTCCAAAAGCATTACCATATCAAGAACGGGGCATCTAAATTCGGAAGAGAAATCTGAGCTTATACAACTCTGCAAAAATTACACAGACCTTTTTACTAGCAACATTAAACATCACATACGTACAACAGACAATACTCCAGTTTACGTCAAACAGTATCGCTATCCATACTCCCTAAAACAGGAAGTTAAAGAACAAATAGAGTCAATGCTGAAACAAAACATAATTAAATCCAGTTACTCCCCTTAGAGCGCCCCAGTTTGGATCGTTCCAAAAAAATCAAACCCCCCAAACAAACAAAAATGGAGATTGGTGATTGATTATCGTAAACTTAACTAAAAAAACATTTCAGACCGCTATCCCATCCCAAACATAAACGATATCCTCGACCAAATATCCTGCAAATTTCCAAATCCGACTTTTTACGAAAAGAAGTCAATTTTCTTGGTCATATCGTAACACAAGATGGAGTCATGCCAAACCCCGATAAAATAAAAACTATTCAAGAGTTTCCTATACCAAAAAATAGAAAACAAATCAAATCATTCCTAGGTCTTCTCGGTTATTACCGAAAATTTATTAAAGACTTCGCCCGTATAACAAAACCATTAACCAGACAACTCTAAGGTAAAAAACTAATCACCATTGATGACGAATTCTGCGACACCTTCCAATCCTGTAAAACATTACTGTGTAACAATCCAATATTAACTTACCCAAACTTCAACGAACCCTTCATACTAACAACAGATGCAAGCAATTATGCCATCGGCGCCGTCTTATCACAAAAGTTATCGGGAAATGACAAACCGATTGCCTATGCTAGTCGCACACTATCCGACGAAGAAACCCGATACTCAACTACAGAAAAAGAAATGCTTGCAGTTCAATGGGCAGTGAAACATTTTAGACCATACTTGTTCGGAAAAAAATTCATCTTAGTTTCCGACCATAAGCCACTAACGTGGAACACAGGACTATTTTCAAACAAAGACAAAATAGCACGTTGGAAACTACAATTACTGAAATATGAATACGAATTTATCTATAAACAAGTAAGAAGGCTCTATTCGAGACGGCTCGACTACGAGATACCCTGAGCCCTTCTTCGAACGAATAATATTCCAAGAATTATTCAATTCGTTTCTGCACGCATGCAAAACCACGCGCACACATAGACTTTGATCTACTCTTTTAGGCATGTATGTGTGGATGCATGTGTGTAAGCATTGCAAGCGTCTTGCTGTCTCGTTGCTTTGCAGCTGCGCCGCATGGATTTTGATGAGAAAACTTTGATGATTAATAATTCTGTTTCTAGATGGACAATCGTATTGATATCTTTAGATTATGATTATGATATTCATATCTACATGCTAAGCCAAATTGCATGTCTCAAGTATTTGAAATGCATTTTTTTCACATTTGGGGGTGGTGGGGCGAAGTGGGCATAGGAATCCAAAATCTGACGAAAATCGAAATTGTATTAAACTAGTATCTATATATATGCAGAAGACTTGGAGACTCTAACTCTAAAGATGAATTAGCTAGAATTTTATAACTGGTTCCCGATAAATTCGTTTATCGATAACTTTGCAAATATACAAGTTATCGAATTTCTGAAACAAACTCGTACTGCGCGTGCAATATACGGACCTAACACAAAAAGAATGAACTCTCTAGCTTTTGTATCTTCGGAAATCGACGCGTTCATACATACGGACGGACGGACGGACAGACGGACATGGCTATATCAACTTTTCTCGTTACCCTGATCAGGAATATATATACTTTATGGGGTCTGCCACGTCTCCTTCTGCCTGTTACATACTTTTAACAAAACCATTATACCCTGATTTCCCATTTTCAATGGGCTCAACAAGAAATAACAATAGAAATAGTCACACACCAAATATTACTAATACACTAATGGACTCAGGCGACGTATCAGAATCACTTCCAAGTACAATTTCCACTCTTAACTTGACACATACAAATAGCACCATGACCATCGTCTCGACATCTTTAAACCCCACCGATATTCTAACCTTTATTAAAGAACTATCCTCCTTCGATGGAAACCCCACTCAACTACAAGACTTTATTAATAACATTGAAGAAATTACCACCCCAATTACTTATTTTGAGAAAACACCATATTACTTATTACTATTGAGAGCCATCATAAATAAAATCATAGGTAGAGCAAATGACGTCTTAAGATTGTCCAACACAGACCTCAACTGGGAAAATATAAAAGTTATTTTGATTCAACGTTACGGTTGTAAAAAGACTGAAGCCATATTAATTAGAGAATTACAAATATTTCCAGAAAACTTGTCTTTCGGACAACTTTTCTATAACATATTAAAAGTCAAAACCCAGTTGATAGCTCTTGTACAAAATAATACCCAGAACTTCGAAAGTAAAAACCGACTTTCTGACGATATTTGCTTAAATACGTTTTTAATTAACCTCCGAGAACCACTTAAAATCTTAATAAAATTAAAAAACCCAAAAAATATAGAGGAAGCACATGAATACTGCCGCGAAGAAAAAAGTTTTTACTCGCAAAAACTAATCAACAACCACTATAAGAAACCACAAGTTACACCATATTCACGTCCACAAAATACAACGAACCAGACTAATAACAGCTCCTATCGTAATAACTTTAACAATAACAACAAGACATACGACAACCCCTCAAATACACAATATACAAAAAAAAAAAAAAAATAATATTTCTGTTGGGTATAATTTGACTTTGCGTTGCAATACCCACGAGAGTGAAACGATGTGATTCGGTCAGTGGTTTAATAAAGAGTGAAACAGAATAGAATGTTAATTACATTCTTTGTATGGTGATGCCAGATTACATGTTTGCTTATGTTAATGCTTACATTTTCAACACTTCTTCTTAAGCTACATATAATCTTTCTTTTTTAGCTAACAAATCTTTTACTAGGATAAACCAAGTAACTTAACAAAATAGTTATGCTTAGACTTATGTAAACATTTGGTAAGAATATAAGCTACGTTACAATTTGAATTCACATATGTAAGCTCTATCTCTTTAGATTGTATTTTTTCACGAACAAAGTGGAACTTAATATCTATGTGCTTTGTCCGTTTGTGATGCACTGGATTTTGTGCAATGTGTTGCGAACTGATATTGTCACCACGGATCTTTATTGGCTTCTCATCTGTTGACCAGCCAATCTCATTTAAAAGTCTTCGCAAATAGACTGCTTCCTTTGCAGCCAATGTTAATGCAATGTATTCCGCTTCTGTGCTGCTTAGAGCAACGACACTCTGCTTTGCTGAAGTCCAAGAGAATACACTGCCAGCGAGGAAGAACGCGTAGCCACTGTATGAGCGTCTGTCTCTTCTGTCATTGCCCAATCTGCATCGGCGTATCCAGTTGCTGATGCATCACATTTGCTGTATGTGATTGCCAAATCCATCGTACCTGCCAGGTATCTAAGAATATGTTTTGCAGCAGCTTCATGCTCTGCATGTGGATCGTTGTTTCTTTGAGATAGTTTGCATACTGCGTGCAAAATATCAGGTCGGCTCAGCACTGCTAAATACATAAGGGAACCAATTAGTGACTGGAATTGGGTTTTATTTACCTTTTTACAGTTGTCGTCACTACATTCAACTTGAAAACCTGGATCAAGTGGTGTATTGACTTGCCGACATTTGCTCATGCCGTATGTTTCCAGCAATCTTTGAATGTGTGATTTCTGGCATAGCGAAATTGAACCTAGTTCACCGTCCCTCTCAATTTCCATGCCTAGGAAATAGCTTATGGGGCCTCCATCATGCATCTTGAACTTCGATGCAAGCTTCTTCTTAATCATTGCTATGTCTTCTTTATTTGGGCACGCGATGATTAAGTCGTCGACGTAGATGGCAATATAGCTGAATGCTTCTTCTGTCACTTCGGTGTACAAACAGGCTTCGTTTTTACATTTGCTGAATCCAATGGAATACAAGGCCTCATCAAGCGTTTTATTCCAAACACACCCTGATTGCTTAAGTCCGTAAAGCGCCTTGTTCAGTTTTAGAACTGCTTTAGGTTGACTGTTGTCCACAAAGTTTGGAGGCTGCTTCACATACACAGTCTCATGAAGCTCGCTGTTTAGATATGCATTTGTTATATCTATTTGATGCATATACAAACGTTTTTCTGCAGCTATCGCGAGAAGCATCCTAATTGTCTCGTATCTAATTACTGGCGAAAATGTTTCCAAATAATTTACGCCAAATTGTTGCCCACATCCTTGTGCAACTAAGCGAGATTTGAACTTCTCGACATTTCCATTTTTATCGCGTTTGATTCGAAAAACCCATTTAGAACCAATCGCCTTTTGCGCTGGAGGTAGGTCGCATAATGTCCATGTGCCGTTTTCTTGGAGTGCTCTGTACTCTGTTTGCATAGACTCCCTCCATTCTTGCGCATATTGACTCTGCAACGCCTCGTCGACTGACTGGGGTGTCTCTGTGTCTACTTGATCAAATATACTGTTGAGCCTCGTCTGGTACTGTTTCGTTGGTCGTCCTGGTTGACCATTTCGGATTATCTTAGGCCTGCCCGGCCCGCGCTGCTGTCGCGTTATTGGAGCATCATTATTATTGTTTTCAACTTCTGGATTCTCTTCGTTCTCTTGCCCTTCTTCTGATCTGCTACTCTCATCCGGTGTCATCTGCTCATGACCTGGAAGCTCCGGTGTATCAAGGCATATTATGATCGTCATGAAATCATTACTCATGTCTTTC
The DNA here is from genome assembly GCA_035045845.1 of Drosophila buzzatii. Lineage (NCBI taxonomy): Eukaryota > Metazoa > Arthropoda > Insecta > Diptera > Drosophilidae > Drosophila > Drosophila buzzatii. The sequence continues at coordinate 673,033 of JAWNOS010000575.1, read as the reverse complement.
ACATTTTCAATTGTTTTTGTGTCAAACTCACCCTCTATGAATTTAACATCACGCCTTTCGATGACACTCTGCTTCTCCGGATCGTACAGACGGTATGCCTTTGCGGTGTATGAGTATCCAACAAAAATGTACTCCTTTCCTTTTGCCTGGAATTTGCTTGTCTTAGCCTTGTCCAGAGCAAATACGCGAGATCCAAACACTCGCAAATGCTTTACAGAAGGCTTCCGATTTCTCCACATTTCGAAAGGTGTGCCTCCATTTAACGCCTTTGTGGAACATCTGTTGCGCAAATACACTGCCGTTGTGACAGCCTCTGCCCACAAAAACTCACCAATCTTTGCATGGATTAGTAGACTTTTCGCCATTTCTACTATGGTCCGGTTGGCACGCTCTGCAACGCCGTTTTGCTGAGGTGTATAGGGTATTGTCAACTGCCTTTGTATACCGCATTCAGTCAAAAAATCAGTAAACTGTTTATTGACATACTCCGTGCCATTATCACTGCGTAAAGCCTTTATTTTCTTGCCTGTTTGGCATTCTGCAAAGCTTATAAACATCTTGAACTTATTGAAGACTTCGTTTTTTGCTTTCATTATATAGACAAATATCATGCGTGAGTAATCGTCAATAAATGTTACAAAATAACGATTGCCACCAATTGACTTGACATTCATTGGTCCACATACATCTGTGTGCACTAATTCAAGCACATCCTCTGTACTTCGATTCATTTTTCGATTAAACGGCAAAGCACTTAATTTAGACTGGTTACAAGTATCACAATTCATTTGCACTTGCATATTGTCAACATTCATACCATGCACTAGCTGTTTGTCGTTCAGCTGTTTTAAATCTTTAAAATTTAGGTGTCCAAATCTATTATGCCATTGCATTGTCGGCGAAACTATGCTCATTGAATGTACTGAGCTGCTTTGTGAGTTTTGCGTAAACACATACAGATTATTTTCTTCGTTTGCTTTTAACAACACTTCGCCTTTATTGTTTTTAATAATCGACACTTTGCCTTTAAATGATGTGGAGTTTTCAAATTTAGCTGCTGCGCTCACTGAGAAGAAATTCATATGGAGTTCGGGCACATGCAAGACATTTTTTAAATTTATTATGCAGTTTTCTCCTTTTATTTTCACGTTTCCAATTCCCTTTGCAGCAACATACTTATTTGCAGCTAGCATTATCGGCGTTTCTTTTTCAGCGTAGCTTATAAACATGTTGCGATCGCAACACATATGAGATGTTGCGCCGCTGTCTACGCACCATACGCTATTTCTTTGCTTTCCAGCGAAACTATGCATTAAGCTGCTTGCTTGTTCGCTGCTCATTTTCTTTCTGTCGGACCTCTTTTCGTTCCTCTTCTTTGATTTGCATTCGCTTGCTCGGTGCCCAAATTTGTCGCAGTTGAAACACTTTCCGTTAAACTGTCTATTCTGTTCTTTGGATTTGTCTTGAGCGTGGGTATACACAGCTTGCGTTTCTGCTTTAACCTCTCTTTCTGCCTTCTCTGACTTTCGTGTGCCTTCTTCTATTAATTTGATTTTTACAGCATCAAATTTTGGCAACTCATCGCGCGTAACTATAGCTACTATAAAGCTCTCCCACGTATCTGGTAAACTGCTCAGTAGCATTATTACCTTTAACTCGTCGTTTAGAGTTATATCTAGCTCTGCCAATTTATCAATTATTTCCACAAATGAATTGATATAAGTGACGATGTCATCTCCCTGCTGCATGCTTAATCGAATCAGCTTCTGATATGCTTGCACCTTTTGAATCGGTCCAACTGGCATGTGTAACTCTTTGAGTTTTTTCCAGATTTCTTCGGCTGTTGTGCACCTTTTAATGTGCATCAACTGAGATGGCTTTACGTTTAGGGTTATATATGCTCTTGCCTTCTTATCATCCTTAAGCCATTTTGCGGCTGCTGCATCATCTTGACCCTCATATCTTCCACAGACAACTTCCCATAAGTCGGCCATCTCTAGTACACTTTCCATGGCCATATGCCACACGCCGTAATTACTTTCATCAAGCTATTCAATTTGGTACGACATGTTCATTTTGCTTGCAATGCCTCGTTAATTCGCACACGATATTAACTATTGACCACTAAGCAAAATTAAAAAACGACTCTTAGACACTTTTATATTTTTAAACCGAATAGCGATTACTCTGGGCCCATAACCAATGTTGGGTATAATTTGACTTTGCGTTGCAATACCCACGAGAGTGAAACGATGTGATTCGGTCAGTGGTTTAATAAAGAGTGAAACAGAATAGAATGTTAATTACATTCTTTGTATGGTGATGCCAGATTACATGTTTGCTTATGTTAATGCTTACATTTTCAACAATTTCAAAACCCTTTAATTCAGATAATATCCGTAGAAATCAACTACATAATATTAACAATGAACAAACTTCAAACGAGCTTTGCAATATTAACGATACAGAAAATTTTCGGGATAATGCCTCCCAGAACCAAATGGATACCTAACAAGGAAGACCTATGGTTCGACACCGCCATTTATCTGGATAAGATCAATCACAGACTACCCTATCAAATTTTTAATCGATACAGGTTCAACAAATTCTTTTATAAATCCAACTGTTGTCATCAATAAGGACCGAAAAACACTAGAATATCCTATTACTATACGAACAGTCTTAAATCAGCACGTCATTCGAGAAAAAATCACAATTAACTCACTTAGAGAATTTAAAGAACAAATAGAAACAGACTTTCTCCTATTCGATTTCCACCCTTATTTTAAAGGACTTCTAGGAATGGATTTCCTAACCAAACTACAATCCAATATCAACTTGGCTTGCCTTTATTTAAAAACACCAAAATCTTCTTTACAAATCTTTACCCAAGACAATCCAGTAGCGGAAGTACACGTCATCCCAGCATTATCAAAAACGTTAGTAACCCTCCCCGTCCGGTTAAAAAAGGAAATTTTTATACCCAACGGACATTTTATAACAAACATTTAGAAATATCCGGAGGATTATATAACTCATCAAACGGATTAAACCGCATTGAAGTTATTAACAGTTCATCAGAAGATCAAATATTTTGCTTAGAGCAACAACTAGAAATGATTCCTTATGACACAGATAAATTTTTCGAAATAAACAATATACCTTCAGATAACCAAACTCCTCAAAATACTTCCAAAAGCATTACCATATCAAGAACGGGGCATCTAAATTCGGAAGAGAAATCTGAGCTTATACAACTCTGCAAAAATTACACAGACCTTTTTACTAGCAACATTAAACATCACATACGTACAACAGACAATACTCCAGTTTACGTCAAACAGTATCGCTATCCATACTCCCTAAAACAGGAAGTTAAAGAACAAATAGAGTCAATGCTGAAACAAAACATAATTAAATCCAGTTACTCCCCTTAGAGCGCCCCAGTTTGGATCGTTCCAAAAAAATCAAACCCCCCAAACAAACAAAAATGGAGATTGGTGATTGATTATCGTAAACTTAACTAAAAAAACATTTCAGACCGCTATCCCATCCCAAACATAAACGATATCCTCGACCAAATATCCTGCAAATTTCCAAATCCGACTTTTTACGAAAAGAAGTCAATTTTCTTGGTCATATCGTAACACAAGATGGAGTCATGCCAAACCCCGATAAAATAAAAACTATTCAAGAGTTTCCTATACCAAAAAATAGAAAACAAATCAAATCATTCCTAGGTCTTCTCGGTTATTACCGAAAATTTATTAAAGACTTCGCCCGTATAACAAAACCATTAACCAGACAACTCTAAGGTAAAAAACTAATCACCATTGATGACGAATTCTGCGACACCTTCCAATTCTGTAAAACATTACTCTGTAACAATCCAATATTAACTTACCCAAACTTCAACGAACCCTTCATACTAACAACAGATGCAAGCAATTATGCCATCGGCGCCGTCTTATCACAAAAGTTATCGGAAAATGACAAACCGATTGCCTATGCTAGTCGCACACTATCCGACGAAGAAACCCGATACTCAACTACAGAAAAAGAAATGCTTGCAGTTCAATGGGCAGTGAAACATTTTAGACCATACTTGTTCGGAAAAAAATTCATCTTAGTTTCCGACCATAAGCCACTAACGTGGAACACAGGACTATTTTCAAACAAAGACAAAATAGCACGTTGGAAACTACAATTACTGAAATATGAATACGAATTTATCTATAAACAAGTAAGAAGGCTCTATTCGAGACTGCTTGACTACGATATCCCCTGAGCCCTTCTTCGAACGAATAATATTCCAAGAATTATTCGATTCGTTTCTGCACGCATGCAAAACCACGCGCACACATAAACACTGATCTATGCTTGTATGCATGTATGTGTGTATGCATGTGTGTAAGCATTGCCAGCGTCTTGCGGTCTCACAGCTTTGCTTCTGCGCCGCATGGATTTTGATGAGAAAACTTTGATTTTTAATAATTCTGTTTCTAGATGGACAATCGTATTGATATTTTCAGATTATGATTATGATGTTCATATCTATATACTAAACCAAACTGTATGTCTCAAGTAAGAAATGCATTTTTTACACATTTGGGGGTGGTGGGGCGAAGTGGGGACCGGAATCCAAAATCTGACAAAAACCGAAATTGTATTAAATTAGTATCTATATATATGCAGAATACTTGGAAGGTCTAACTCTAAAGATGAATTAGCTAGAATTTTATAACTGGTTCCCGATAAATTCGTTTATTGATAACTTTGCAAATATACCAGTTATCGAATTTCTGAAACAAACTCGTACTGCGCGCGCAATATACGAACCTAACACAAAAAGAATGAACTCTCTAGCTTTTGTATCTTCGGAAATCGACGCGTTCATACATACGGTTTGGACGGACGGACGGACGGGCGGGCGGACGGACAGACGGACAGGGCTCAATCAACTTATTTTTTTGTGCTGATCAAGAATATATATACTTTATGGGGTCTGCCACGCCTCCTTCTGCCTGTTACATACTTTTAACAAAACCATTATAACCTGATTTCCCATTTTCAATGGGCTCAGGGTATAAAAATAGACAATAGTCGATAACCTGCGCGTTATCTGAAGCCAAGTAATAAACATGTCATCCCTTTACTGCAGCGACCAACGCAGCAAGTAATAAATATGTAACGTGAGACGTGAGAACGGCTTAGCGATCGAAAAGGGACACTTGACAAACATCTGTACACTTGTGTGCATGGAATTAATTGTCTTAATGCTGTGAGTTTTTATAAAAACCTCAGCTTAAGATAAAACATTTAATATATTTCTGTTCTCCTCCACCAGAGGTAAGAGGCAGATAATATATAAATGTATTGCTCAAATTCAAACAAGAGAATTTGTAGTGCTGGATAAGTCCGTATCCCAAAAATAACAAGTAAGAAGGCTCTAGTCGAGACGGCTCGACTACGAGATACCCTGAACCCTGCAAAAAAGGTGATACTCTTCTTCTTTACGATCGCATGAGCGCGAGCTCTGCTAACCGCGCAGTTGCTGTCGTGGCTTGGGGGTGGGTTGGGCTATACTTTGAACGCCTATAACTCCATTTCTAGATGGATGATCTTAATGAAATTTTCAGAGTAGATTAAGAATATCTAAATGTATCTCTGTGCCATTGCATTTCAAGTCTCTAGTATTTGAAATGGGTTTTTTGCAAATTGTGGGCGAAGGGGGCGTGGCATCCAAAATCTGAATTACATAATCTGCGTATTCATAATATCTATTTAAATATACAAATTTGAAGTTCTTAGCTAAAACGGTGTAGAAGCTATGCTCAAAAAACGTAAAAAATGGAAACGAATTTTCGATTTTTTATCGATAATTTGGAAATGGGATGAGTTATCGAAAAAAACAAAATAAACTCGTACTGCGTAGCTAACATATTTCAGCTCTCTAGCTCTTGTAGTTTCCGAAATCTCGACGTTCATACGGACGGACTAACGGACAGACGGACAGGGCTCATTCAACTTATTCTTTTATGCTGATCAAGAATATATATACTTTATGGGGTCTGCGACGTCTCCTTCTGCCTGTTACATACATTTTCACAAAACCATTATACCCTGAATTCCCATTTTCAATGGGTTCAGGGTATAAAAAGGGAACGGACAACTTTAAGTCCAAATAGGACAACTACAAGTCCAAAGAGGACAACTTTAAGTCCAAATAGGACAACCTAAACTAAAAAAAAAAAAAAAAAAAATTGCTCAAATTCAGAAAAGATAATTTGTAACAATGGAGGGTCCGCATGAAGGAAGACAAAGATGATAGGAACCTTCGGGAAGATGACAGGACTCTCATCAATCACACAGAAGCCGCTTCAGAGACGAGTGGACAATCATCAGGAGGGCAGTTCTGAGCGCACACAAATTTTGGGCCCCCTGGCAGTATATTCAAGCATGAACATGCGACAGAACATTATTAACATTAAAATTAAAATACTAAAAATTTAAAACGCAGCAAGTAATAAATATGTAACGTGAGACGTGAGAACGGCTTAGCGATCGAAAAGGGACACTTGACAAACATCTGTGCATTTGTGTGCATGGAATTAATTATCGCCTTCCAGTGCCTAGAAGTATTTTTAAGGTATATAAGCACTAGGATTTTAAGAAATAAACAGTTCAATTTTTGAATTCGGTAAATGTGGAGTGTTTTCTTTCGACTCTCTAACACATATTTAACAAAACAATTAAGTATGACACCGAACATGAATACCTACAAAAATGAATTTCTTACCAATCAGAACTATACCACAAAGTAAAAGAAAGACTAGAAACAAACACTTCAATAAAACTTGCCAAACTTAACCAATACAGACAACCCCCGCTTCAATCGACACTACATTTAATGACACTACATTTAGAAAAGAAAATCGAAGAAATAAACTAATACCAAGGTTTTCTAAGCATAAAGTCCTACGAGATAATGGCAATACTCTGATCACTACACGATTGCAGAAAATCAATAAATCCAAAATAAGAAGAATAAAGAAAAAATAAATAAAACTCCTGTAACTAGACAGACTCCAGTTGTTATGACCTTCGCCTCGCTTTGGGAAGGGAGGAGTTACCAACATACTACCCTACTCTTCCTCTACGCCCTGCAGAAGAAACGGCAACAGTAAGAACAACAAGTAAGAAGGCTCTAGTCGAGACGGCTCGACTACGAGATACCCTGAACCCTGCAAAAAAGTGATACTCTTCTTCTTTACGCACGTATAAGCACGCGCTCTGCTAACCGCGCAGTTGCTCTTGTATCTTCGAAAATCAAATAGAAAAGAATAAATAATAATAAAAAAGAAAGAAATAATAAAAAAAAAATAAAAATAATAAATTATGAAGGGCTTAGGCGAGGCTAGAACCTCCGACACCCTAACATTCGTTGCATCTGTCTAGCCATCTACTCCACGGCTCACTTAAACGGCAGAATAGCGAAAACGAATGAAATTCGCCATATACGAAAGAAACACTAAAGCAGTGGCTGAAAATACAAATACAATTCAAAGACAATTCTAACGCAATTCAAAAACAATTGTGATTCTTAGAATATACACGCATAGCAACATAGAAAACAGTCCAAGACTTTTTGTGTGTACATACATACATACATATGTGCACACGCATACGAAAATTGATTTGCATTGCTCAACGTTGCTTGCATTTCCATTGTTATTTTAATTGTTTTAAATTTTTTTAAATATATAATGGAATGTAATGAGAGTTCAGCATATGATCTGCATATTCAATTTAACATTTTAGGTTTTTTTTAGAAATCATAACTCTTTTACAATTAGCTTTACATGCACAAATATGTACATATGTATGTATGTACGATTGCAGCCACACGCTGATCTACGCTTGCACACATATACATACAAACAAATGTATGTATGTATGTATGTACGCCCGCAATGCGTCTTGCTGTGTCGCTGCCTTGCTTGTTGCGCCACATGGGTTTTGATGAGAAGCAGCAGCAACAGCAGCGGTAGCGGCAGCAACGGCAGCAGCAGCTACATCAGAGGCAAGGAAGGAAGAGACGATAGAAGTACATGTACAATAAAAAGACTAGAATAAAAACTGACAGCAGTCAGAACCTAATACTCAAACCAACCAGATGTTCTTTCCTTTATTTTGAAGCATATTTATTTATATACATACAATTACTATTAATATATGTAACGAGAAAGACATTGTGGTAATTCGTGCAATTTATGGACCTAACACAAAAAGAATGAACTCTCTAGGTTTTGTATCTTCGGAAATCGATGCGTTCAAACACACGGACAGACAGACAGAGGGACAAACGGACATGCTATATCAACTTTTCTCGTCACCCTGATCAAGAATATATGTACGTATGTCAGAGCTTTATTTACGTAAAAATTAGCATAATAGGGTATGTTATGTTAATAACATAATGATGTAATGTTATTGGTTAGTGGTAAGAAGCAAAGACAAAAGAGGAATACGGATTAGCGGTAAATTCTATGCCAAGAACGAGGCTCGAGAGCGAGATAGATGCCTCAGCCGAGTGTGGCGTGATTGATATGTAAAGAGAAAGAGAAGATACATAGGCACGAGCATGAAAGCTGTGCGTACTTCAGTCTAGCGACAAAGTCAGAAGCAGCAACATTGCTATGGAACGAGGCAACTCAGAACCATCTCCGACATCAGAAGTGGGATCCCCACATCCACAAGAGATATCAGGACGCATGTTGGGGTGAGCTCTTTCCATTTTTCTTTGACTCGGGTGCCGAGTGCTCTTTGATCAATGAAACATTAAGTAATAAGTTGTCTGGGAAGCGAATAAATAATTTGATAATATTGAGAGGCATAGGTGAAAATATTGTAAAGAGTAATTTGCAAATTTTGGCTACAGTGGAAGTCTGTCAATTTAATCTAGACATATGTATTATTTCACGTGGTGACGGATGAGTGTTTGAAACATGGTGTAATGATTGGACGGGAAATCTTGCAACTCGGTTTTGGTGTGATAATTGAAGCTGACAAGTTTGAAATTTATAAAATAAAGCAAATTAATGAAACATATAAAGAATGTAATATTAATATTCTAGAGAATCTAATTGGTAGCAATGTTGAACTGAATGAAAGCGATAAGCAAAAAATAAAAGAAATACTAGGTGAACATTTAAATGATTTTATCGATGGAATACCAAATAGACGTGTAACTACTGGTGCTTTAGAAATTCGATTATTAGATACAAATAAAACAGTTTAAAAACGTCCATATAGGCTAAACGTAGATGGGAAGGAACTTGTTAGAGGAAAAATTCAGCGAACGATAAAGAAAATGCCATACGAGCAAGCAGTTCACCATTTGCTAGTCCAATGTTATTGGTTAAGAAGAAAGATGGTAGCGATAGACTCTGTGTAGACTACCGTGAACTAAATGCGAATACAGTGTCTGATAAATATCCGCTTCCATTGATATCAGATCAAATATCTAGATTGCGAGGCGGAAAATATTTTTCCAGTCTGGACATGGCCAGTGGGTTTTATCAAATACCGATACACGAAGATTCTATTGAACGAACCGCTTGTGTAACTCCAGAGGGTCAATATGAATTTTTAGCTATGCCGTTTGGCAACAAGATCGCCTCATCAGTGTTTCAGCGAGCGATTGTAAAAGCTTTGGGCGAATTGGCATATTCATATGCAGCTGTTTATATTGACTATGTTTTGATTGTGGCAGAATCAAAATAATAAGCTTTTGAAAGGTTAACAATTTTTTAAAGGCATTAGCAAATGCCGGATTTTCATTTAATAGAAAGAAATGTGCGTTTTTGCAAACAGGAATTGAGTACCTTGGATTTTATATTAAAAATGGTGAAATAAAACCAAATCCGAGGAAAATAGAAGCACTGTCTGTCTTACCAAAGCCAAACAGTGTCACTCAACTAAGGCAATTTATAGGCCTGGCCTCATATTTCAGGCAGTTTGTCCCAAGATTTTCTGAACAAATGAAACCGTTGTATCATCTGATTGCGAAAAATAACGCATTTGTGTGGAAGGAGGAGCATGAACAAATACGTCAAAAGATCGTTTCCATATTGACGAGTGACCCAGTACTTATTATTTTTGATCCTAATCTGCCAATAGTACATCATACAGATGCGAGCTCGATCGGCTATGGTGCTATGCTCCTGCATAAGCAAGAAGGGAAATGTAGAGTTGTCGAATATTACAGCAAGTGTACTTCAGCGTCAGAATCCAAATATCATTCGTATGAGATAGAAACTCTGGCAGTGTATAATGCTGTGAAGCACTACTGATTGCAATTCGTTATTGACGGCAAGAGTGCATCGATGTTGGGGAATTAGAATCATTTGATTTCAACGTAGAATATCGGAAAGGGAGTCAAATGGCCCATGTAGATTTTCTGTCCCGAAATCCTTTGCCAACAGAGGTCAAAATTATATAGAAAGTAGAAGAACTTCGTGTGGACTTAGCAGAAATGACAGGCAATTGTTTATTGGCGGAGCAGCAACGCGATTCAGACATAATGGATATAGTAAGCCATTAAATGCAAGGGAAACTCGAGATGATATTTTAAAAACATACGAAATTAGAGCCGGGTTGCTGTATCGCATTATTCAACGAAATGGCAAAACACGTTGTCTGCCTGTAATTCCGAATGCTTTCAAATGGTCTGTGATTAATCATGTGCATGAAGCAATAATGCATTTGGGCTGGCAGAAAACATTAGACGAGGCTTATGAACAATATTGGTTTCAAAATATGACGAAATATGTACGAAAATTTGTAGAAAATTGTATAACATGTAAATTGTCTAGTCGTCGTTCAGAAAAATACAAATGGAAATGCATCCGATATCTAAGATTGAAATACCGTGGCATACTGTACACATAGTCATTAGCGAAAAGCTGAGTGGCAAAAATTATGTAAAAGAATATGTCATTGTTCAGGTTGATGCATTTGCTAAATTTGTCCATTTACATCACACATTAAATTTAGACACAAATAACTGTATTTAAGTCGTAAAATCTACTGTATCACTTTTTGGAACACCCAATTATTATTGCTGATCAGGGCAATTGCTTCATGCATTGCTGCTCCGCCAATAACCAATTGCCTGTCATTTCTGCTAAGTCCACACGAACTTCTAGCATCAATTGACTTTACAGGCCTGCCAAAAGCCTGTGATGCACGAAAAAAAATTGTAAAACAGTTTTATAATGGTTAGACTTTTCTAAAAGGGAACTAAGAACAAAAAAGAAGAAAATATAACAAAATAATTTAGGACTTTATGCCACTAAATCGGCATTTGCGCCCATAGTGCACCCGTTTGACCGACCGTATGAACTCAGAGATTTCGAAAACCACAAAAGCTAGAGAGCAGAAATTAACATGACTCATCCCATTTCCTTATTATCGATAAACAGATTTGTGGCTTAAGTCCTAATCATCTTATTTTCTCTTGTTTTCAGCTCGGGCAGCGAAATATAATATTTTACAGTCAGTTCGCCGCCAACGCGCGAACGAAATGGTTCTATTCTGATATAAAGCACCATTATGTGCTAGTATAATGTAACAGGAAGAAGGAGTAGTTTATGCCGCTAAATCGGCATTTACGGACGGACGGACGGGCTATATCAACTTATTTTTTCGCACTGTTCAAGAATATACATATATACTTTATGGGGTCTGCTACATATCCTTCTGCCTGTAACATGCATTATCACAAAACCATTATACCTTGAATTCCCATTTTCCATAGATTAACAGTATACAAATTGAGAATTATTTCGTTTGCAAATATTCCTCTACGCCGCCTATAAATTAACTTACATTACAGTTGTAATGAAAAATTAATTGTTTCTTGAAATTCCAAATTCTGTGGACAGATAAATATAGTTAGTTAAATATAGTTCGTTGTCCACAGTTGATGAATACATTTTAAATTAAAATACATAAGTTTAAGGATTATTGTTTTTCGAGGCACAGATTCTATTTTGCACAGGGATATTTTGAATGGCAATTCCATTGTCTTAATTAAATAAAATAATTACTTCGTAGTCAATATAAAAATAAAAATACCCCCTATATATATGTGTGTAGGTATATGCATAGGAAATAGAATACATAATGTTTTGTAAAATAGTTATATAAAATTATTCATAAATTTAAGATGAGCGCTGTTCTCCCACCAACGCATAAAGAGCGTGTTTGTAATGCCCAGAAGTGTCGCCCTATAAAGAAAAGTAGAGAAAATATGGTTTAATGCTTAAAATAACATTTGTATACGTTCACCTTTATCCAGCTCTTTAACGATTTGCCATACAAACGCTCGAAAGCCATTTTAATGTCAGCTAAATCAATCTGTGAGATGTAAGATGTGAGAATTTTATATATTTAAATTCTTCCCATGATAGTCATATGAATATAATCTCGACTTACCTCGCAGCGTGTTATAATAACACGCATCAATTGTTTGTCATTGGTGCCAATGCCAGCCATTGACTTGTGTAAGCGTGACGCGAAATATTCCGCCTTGTTTGTAACACATTTATAAATGGCAATAAGACCCTCCATAATATCGCCGGAGAATTCTTTTTTTATCGCCTTTTCCAGTGAATGTCCAGTTATACTCTCGTACTCTTGGAAAATCTTAAATATGTGTAAATTGGATGTGGAAAGATTCCGAGTGGAGTCTGACAAACGACTTACAAGTTTCAGTTGCTGATAGTTCCTTTGGCAAAGTATCATGTTGAACATGCTCTCGTCGGTTCCCACACGCAGTTCACCTGCCTTAAGCAGCTCCCGAGCATCCTCTTTGGCTTTGTTTGGGTCCACACGTCCGCTCTCATCCCGCGCCGCAGTACAAAGCGAAATAAGCAGACGCTTGAAGTTGCCGGAAGTCTCCGATTTAAGTTCCGACTCCAGGTGTGCGCCATATACTTAACAAATATTCATAAAGCATTATAAACTGATAGGCATGTCAAATCAAGCGAAACTTACAACGCAAATATTGATTTTTGATGGTATGAATTTCAACATTAGACAACGTGCACAAAATTTCAATGAGTACCTCCTCATCGGTGCCCAGACCGGCCATGGCATCGTTCAACTCGGCACAATAATAATCCACAATTGGGCGTAAGAGGCCAACAAGCAGTTTTTGGAAATTACCACTCGTCTCACCTTTGATGTCCTCAATTAGGTCTTTGCCGAAGTGAGTTTTGTATTGGCGCTGGATCTCCTGGCGCTGTTCGTTGTTGCGGCGACAAATGATCTCGATGAGTTTATCTTCATCTGTGCCAAAGCCTTTCATCGCTTTACGCAAATCGTGCGCATCCTTGACTGGGTCAAATCCTTGAGTTGGCAACAAAGTGGGAGATCCCTGAAATAAATAAATATAAATACATGGGTGTATAAATACATGGGTAAACTGACAATGCACTTAACATAATTCTATCTTTGAACTTAATTAAGATCGATCAAAGAGAGATTTGGTACTTGGAGGAACAAACCTCTTTATGGGCCGTAAAGTGTTGATTGAGTGACTGCTGCACATGCTCATGACTATACCCATACCTATAACCATGCCCTGGCTTATGACCATGTTCATACCCATGCCCATGGCCCTGTACCTGCCCTTGCTTGAAACTTTGTCCATAACTAGGACCTTGCTGATGGATATGATGATTAGAGCAATCATATCCATGTGACGACGTCATGGCTGGCGTGTATCCAGCAGGATAGGCTACATTTAGATGCTGATTAAATTGGCTCTGGCTATGCTGATTGATTGGATATGGTGTGCTAACAGGGTATGGTGCTGATGTTGAGGGATAAGGGCAGCAAGCGCCGCCGCCGACATGCTGGATATTTTGATATTGGTGGAAATGTTGTTGCTGTTGTTGTTGATAGGGTTGTGTGGCGGGCGGTGGGTATGGCGAGGAATGTGGAACGTTTTGCTGCACTGGTGCAGAAACCCAACCAACTCCAAATGGCACCTTAGGTAGATCATTAGTGGATGGATGCGGTGAGTGTGGCATTCCAGGACCCTATAGCAGGCAAAAAAAAGAACATTGAATATGCATCGGTTAGACTAATTCGCTAATATTCCTCAAAGCTTTAGTTAAATTGGAGAACACGATATGCAACATTAATAAACTAATCAGAACAAGTAAGAAGGCTTTAGTCGAGACGGCTCGATGGCTAGATAGACGATCTTTATATACTTTCGGAATATATTGTATCTAATTTAAGTCTCTAGTATTTGAAGTGTTTTCTTTTTTTTTTTTTTTGAAATTTTGGGCGAAGGGGGCGTGGCATCGAAAACCTGAAAATTAATCTTTGTATCCATAATATCTATCTAAATATACAAATTTGAAGTCTCTAGCTCAAACGGTGTAGAAGAGTATCTAAATGTATCTATGTGCCAAGTCACAAGTTTCAAGTCTCTAGTATTTGAAATGAGTTGTTTTCAAATTATGGGCGTGGCATCCAAAATCTGAAAATTACATAATCTGCGTATTCATAATGTCTGTCTAAATATTTGAAATCTTTAGCTAAAACGGTGTAGAAGTTATGCCCAAAAAACGTAAAAAATGAAAACTAATTTTCGATTTTAAATAAACTGTTCATGTGAAATTTTAGCTCTCTAGCTTTTTTAGTTTCCGAAATTTCGAGTATAATGGGTATAATGGTTTTGTGAAAATGTATATAACTATCAGAAGAAGACGTCGCAGACCCCATAAAGTATATATATTCTTGATCAGCATAAAAAAATAAGTTGATTGAGCCCTGTCCGTCTGTCCGTCCGTCCGTCCGTCCGTCCGTCCGTCCGTATGAACGTCGAGATTTCGGAAACTACAAAAGCTAGAGAGCTGAAATGAACACATGAACACTCATATGTTAGCTACGCAGTACGAGTTTATTTTGTTTTTTTTCGATAACTCATCCCATTTCCAAATTATCGATAAAAAATTCGAAAATTCGTTTCAATTTTTTACGTTTTTATACCCTGAACCCATTGAAAATGGGAATTCAGGGTATAATGGTTTTGTGAAAATGTATGTAACAGGCAGAAGGAGACGTCGCAGACCCCATAAAGTATATATATTCTTGATCAGCATAAAAAAATACGTTGATTGAGCCCTGTCCGTCTGTCCGTCCGTCCGTCCGTATGAACGTCGAGATTTCGGAACTCGATAACTCATCCCAATCCCAATTTGCAAAAACGCATTTCAAATACTAGAGACTTTGGAGAGAATTTGGCACATAGATACATTTAGATATTCTTAATCTACTCTGAAAATTTCGTTAAGATCATCTATCTAGAAATGGATTTATAGGCGTTCAAAGTATGGCCCAACCCACCCCCAAGCCACAGCAGCAACTGCGTGGTTAGCAGAGCTTGCGCTCATGCGATCGTAAAGAAGAAGAGTATCACTTTTTTTGCAGGGTTCAGGGGATCTCGTAGTCGAGCCGTCTCGTGCGAAACTATTGCTGCCTGTGGCAATTGTAGGGCCCAACATTTGCAGTTTGTTTTCTTGCTATCTGCTCGATCCAGTAGTTTGTCTATTGTGTATGGTTTGAATTGTAGAGTGACTGTCAAATGAGCCTTTACGGTCTGCAGCAGTCATTTTGGCAATCATGAGTACATGGTGTATTCTGACATTTGTCAATACATATGAATTTCCAGATCCACTTAAATTGTTTTTAGCCCGTTCCAAAATATTTTGGTGGCTATGTTACTAAATTAATTATACCCATTTTTATTTATTAAACATTTATAAGAATAAATGCATATGTATGCATATAAACAGTAATGCCATATGAATGGGGGAAGTAGATTTGGCAGTCTACAAGGTCGAACAAATCTAAGACCGTTCTCACAATTCTAATGCCGTGGTCCACAAGAAAAACAAACTGCCAATTTTGGGCCCTACAATTGCCACAGGCAGCAATAGCTTCGCACACAGTCACATAAATGCTCATACATGTAGCAAGACATTGTAAATGTGTGTGTGCATGCTAATCGCGAAAAAGGAATGCTTATGTACATCACGCTTTCATACCCTTCAAAAAAATAATCACGAAAACACTAAAATTTTGCATGAGCATGGCAAACCTTTTTAAGAGTTCGGCATACTCTTATTCAGAATCGAAGATGTGATCGTCGCGAATCGCGACTCGCGGACAAATTTCAATTTTTGTGAGCTGCTTCCTTGTGCTTGCGTAGACACACATACGTACATACATATACATATATATGAGAGGCATGGAGAGAGTGAGTGATAGAGACACAGCGGTGCTTCATATGAGAATATAATTATTTCGTTCGAGCGCTGGCAGCGAACTGAATATCAATTGCTATATTTTCGCTGCCCGAACAGTAAATTAATGAGCTGAGCAAATACAAAGATGATTAGGGCGGGAAATCATATTCTGCTTCGTGAAAAAAGTTTGTTCTAGTTGTCCAGTCTATGTGTTGTATAGTTAGTGGTAATTCTTATGCACAGTAGCGCTTTCATACCCTTCCCAAAAATTATTACGAAAACACCAAAATGTTGCATGAGCATGGCAAAGCCGTTTTAGAGTTCGGCATACTCTTACTAAGAAGGGCTGATGGGATCGTCGCGAATCGCCACTCGCGAACAAATTAAAAAATTTTTTTGTAGGCTGCTGACTTTTGCTCGCATAGAGTGAGAGAGAAAGAAAAGAGAGGGAGAGTAAAGAATAATATCACATTGAATGTGCTCATATGAAAATATGACCATGCCGGTTGAGCGCTTGTAGCGCAATAAATTCGTCGGATCATATTATGACTGCCCGAGTCTGAATTGCCCAAACCGAAAAAACACGAAGTTGAGTGGTCGCTTCGCTCATATTCTGGTCCGTTAAAAAAGTTTTTTCTAGTTGTTATGGTTAGTGGTATTACTTAAAGAATATTTATTGATGATTTAGACAGACTCCCTAAAAATCTTTAAAGGTACCCCTTTGTGTAAGAAGAGTAGTCTCCTACAACAAAAATTATCGTATTCAGATGCAGCACGGATTAGTGTTTTTTGCTAAATTTTAAGCAATTCTATTAATAAACAGAATGAATGACGGCTTGGTGTGATTGACTTGATTAAAATAGTACTTACGTATGGATACATGTTGATTATTTGTTTGCTTTTAATGAGATTACTGGGTAAGAATATTCCTGTGAGATTCAAAGAGAAAAAGATTTATATATTTATTTTTCAAGTAACTAAAAATCTGCAAAATATATAGAAGAGTTATATTATATTACTATTTACTATATTACCTATTAATATACAGGGTATCTATTATTCGAGTTACAAATTAATAACGCTTGTACGCTTTGCTGCCGGCAACCGTTAATATTATTTGTTGTTTTAATATAATTAGCTTCCTCTAACAATAATGTATACAATATGTATGTATGTATGTATATTTGTACGCGTGTAGCTGTGTATTTGTATCTGACGGTCTAGACTCTAGAGTCTGGTTTATGGGTGAGTCACAAAGCTTCGTTGTACTGGTCCTTTGACAATGTCATATTTGCTTTATATGACAACATACGTATGTACATACATACATATGTACATAGACAGAAAGCAAAAGGTCATAACAGGTTCATTTATCATTCCGTTTAAATTACGCATTGCCAAAAATGTACAAAATACACAAGAGAACTAAAGGAACTTGAAATTAGTGCTAATTGCTAAAGTAAGATGTAGTTCACTTATACTAAATATCTGGAAATTCTAGATGCTGATTCATCTTACAGCCTACATAAATGCTTGCTCATATACGGATATGAGCATATACGGCATCTTAATTTAGCAATTAGCGCTAATTTAAATATATATATATATATATATATATATATATATATATATATATATATATATATATATATATATATATATATATATATATATATATATATATATATATATATATATATATATATATATATATATATATATATATATATATATATATTGAAATTAGTGCTAATTGCTAAGATGTAGTTCACTTATATATACATATATTACTTTATGCATTATGTAGAGCTTTGTCAAGTAGTTTGATGCAATTAAATTATGCATTGTGGTATTTACTTGGAAGTAACTATTTTTCAAAAGCAAGGCTGCGATATCACAGTATAAACAAGATGATTTAAAAAAAAAAAAGTTTTGATTGTAACACTTCTGTCCATCTTCTTTTTAGGATAAGTCAAAAAGTGTTCTCATTTGTAGTTCATTTGTATCAATTAACGGCACATTTTGTATTGACTGTCACTATCACACTTACATAGGCGTATGAATGTTTAATTACTTTAACTATCAAGTTGTACGTATATACGTGTAAGTGTACGTGTACTACTATATACAGTGTCCAAACTATATTGTGAAACTATGCAAATCATTTGACAGGGCGGCACAACAACCTGTTGCAGTAATACATCGTAAAAACAATGTTATCGATAACTATCGTGCTTATGTTAACATTTCTCATAACATTCATAATTATATCGTCAATTAGTGCTGGGAAAAGATCGATCTTTAGCTAGATCGATATTTCGATATTATGTATGGGTCTCAGATCGATGTATCAATCTTTTCATAAAAATATTTTAACCCCCTAAATTAAAAAAAAAATAAAAGTTTTCATATAACAAACAAAAGATGATTTTTTTTATTAAAATTAAAAAACGTTTCATATAAAGTAATCTTAACTACGTAACAATGATTATTATATTATTTAATGAGGTCATTCACTTTAACCATTCATTTTTATTTATAAAGAGCAGCATATTCACTTGCTGCGACTTAAGGCAACTCCTCTTCTCATTTAGTATGTGTCCAGCTTTGCTGCACATTCGTTCACTCTCTGTGGACGTTGCTGGGACGCACAAGAATTTTTTCACGCATCTTTTAAATGCGTTGTCAGTTGAGATCTGTGAAGAATAAGCAGATAAGCAGAATAAGCCATAAGCAGTAGAATAATATTTACCCTTGCCTTTGTCCTTGCTCTTTAAAAACTTCTCCAAATGTGGGTTACGTTAGTATTTTAATTATATTGTCAAAGTTAATTTGCAAATTACCTTACCACTTTATACCGCGTTTTTATTTAAGTGATGGGAAAATATTAGTCTACAGATGGCGATATATCGAGTATCGAAGTTAGCAGTATCGATATTTTCGATATCTAACAAAACATCGATGTATCGTTTTTAGATCGATCTTTTTCCCAGCACTATCGTCAATATGGATGATAAGAACATCTCTAGGAATAGCTAAAATAAAGCGCAATGAGACAATTTGAGTTAATGGCACAATTTCGCAATGAATAATCGCGTACGCATCGTTGTAGTGGGTGATTCAGGTAATTCTCGAGTATTTTGATGCTTTTTGAATATCAATTGATTACAATGCTTTTAGGTGTAGGGAAAACATGCCTAACCCATTTAGTTGCCCACAATGAGTCGTTAATACGACCCGGCTGGACAGTTGGCTGCAACATTCAAGTTAAAATTCACGAGTTCAGGGAAGGTACAGCCCGGCAGTGTCCATATTTTATCGAATTGTTTGACATTGGTGGCTCAGTAAGCCACAAAAATACGCGAAGTGTTTTCTACAGTGGTATACATGGTGTTATCTTGGTGCACGATCTGACGAATGGCAAATCGCAAGAGCAGCTACTTGACTGGCTTTACGAGATTGTCAACAAGAATGGCAAGGATACGTATAAATGCCGCAGTGCATCACTGCCGCCGTCACCAACGCCATTGCACGGATATAGCTCGGATGATGGCTTGCGTTTTGATCTAGAAGAATTCCTAGGCGCTACACAAATACCTATTCTAGTTATGGGCACCAAGCTAGATTTGATCGATGAGAAACGCCAGCCTAAAACAGCTGTAAAGAAAGCCGGTGGTATAGGTCAGTAATGACGGTTGGCCATCAGATGATTTAAAGAGACTATCTATATATCTGCTTTGTAGCCGACAAATGTGGAGCCGAGGAAATATGGCTAAACTGCCGGGATAGACGCAGCTTAGCTGCGGGTACGACTGATTCGGTTAAGTTATCCCGATTCTTCGACTGTGTCATCGAGAAACGCGAAAGCAATGGCTGCTCAGGCACTTATTTGGCAGGCGCCAATGCAACAGACAGACGCCGAGCCACTAACTCGCAGCCCACCAGCCCAGAGTTCCTTATATATGAGAGCAAAGCATCAACGGAGACGTTCGTACCATTTCTGGAAACCAACGATCTAAAATAAGTCATCCACAAGGACTAGGGCTTATAAGTTATATTTAAGAAACTAGAAATATAAACTTATATACTTTTACACTGAATTACTGCCTTGCATCATTTGGCGATACCAGACAGGTAATAAAGGCGTCACTTGTTGGCCGCGCAGCACAGAGTACTGAATCTTATTTTGAACCGCTGTGTAGTTAATCATAACAACAGCGTGTGAGTCGTTAATTCGATGCATTAGTGCCTTGAGCTCCTGCAGAAAGTTTGACAGGAATGTGACCATGGCTGCCGGACTCCAGGGCTTGTGGCGGTATAGTTCGCGCACGCTGTATTCTTTAATCTCATGAACCAGTCCGTTATCATCCCT
The DNA here is from genome assembly GCA_035045845.1 of Drosophila buzzatii. Classification (NCBI taxonomy): domain Eukaryota; kingdom Metazoa; phylum Arthropoda; class Insecta; order Diptera; family Drosophilidae; genus Drosophila; species Drosophila buzzatii. The sequence goes on along the minus strand of JAWNOS010000575.1, from coordinate 652,330 downwards.
TAAGCCAGCTATAATCGTTTCAATGCCAACCAAAAACGATTGGCTCCACCAGTTGAGACTCTTGTAATCATCAAAGGACTTTTGTTGTCTCTGTGTCCTTTTGTAGACAGATGTTTTGAGCTCTACAAACTCCGCTGACCGTAGTTGTTCTGGATCGCGTAGGTCGCTAAAATAAAGGAAGCTTATGTTATTTACATCTGAGTATTTTACGCAGAAAACATAACGCACACATAAACATCGCTTTTTATGCAGTCCATCTCGGCGCCGTAGAATAGTCGCAGTCCATTCAATTTGCTGCGATAGATACATGCAAACTCTGGGGATTCATTTACGGGAATATTTGTTACGGGTGCTCTGTTTGGATGGGGTGTTGTGCAATACTGCTCGAACTTAAAGCCCCACGAACACATGTCAATTTGATGGCGTGTCATTTGCTCGAACTCCACTCGCTGATAACTAGTTTCTACCTTCGATATGTAAGTGGTGCCGTTTAGGCACATTGCCATTAGCTGGTAGTCACGATTCCTTTGGTATGGTGTGCACATAATTTGGCGAAGAATACCACGTAAAGTGACGAAATCAGCGAGCAGCTCCATTTGCCCTGAGGACGAGGTGAGCAAGTCCTCTTGATGGTTATAAATATATTGACAGATATGAAATATGTCCAGGTAATCAGGGACAGTGCCTTTGCGCAGTACATTCTCAATGCCCGCATTGAGATCCAGTGGCATTTCGCTAGGAGACGGCAATCGAAGGTAGCTCGAGTTCTTAGCATTGTCTTGGAATTCTCGTGATTCGTTAACGCTATAAAATCCAATAGGCTCAGGACGACTAAAGTCTGGAAACGCACCCGTAAAGTGTTTTCCGAATCTATGTAGACGCACGTTCACGCGGAATGTCTGAGGAGTGTCTTTTCTACCATAAGGCATTTTGAATGTTGAACTGCAAGACAAATGAATATATAAAGAAATTACCCAGATTTCTCCTTCCTTTCCTTCTCGATATATCGATATATTCAATTTCGAATAATGATTCGCAGTGCCGTAGCAGTATGACAAGAAATAGAAATAAATTTGGAAAAATTATGCAAGTGTATATTCATTTGCACATTAATAGAATAGTTTTGTATTCTAATAATATATACATAAATTTTTCTTGTTTTGTTATAATAGCCATGCCCACAAAAACGAAAGATATCGATGAATTTATCGTCTCTGATATTGCAATGAGTTATATCGTCTTATAACTAAAAAAACGAGAAACGTCGCCTTAAAAATATTCGGCAGTTGAAGCCTTTAGCAAATATGAGACAACAGCGAGAGTGTATTGTGGTGAATATACGTTCGGCTATAATGCTAATCGTTATATTCGTATTGACCGGCATACGAAATAGCGAAACTGCTAGCGGTGGCAACCAAATGGATCTAACTGACATAAAGACTGATCCGCGCAAGGACATCATTAATTCAGGAAACAATAATAACAACGATAATGTGGTCTTTGTTCCAACACTGGCTAACATGGGCAGCAAGTCACCAGTTACTGGCGACAACAGCAACGGCAACGTCTACAACACCACGAACATGTTATGTGCCTCCGACAAGGAGACAGCCTGTGAACGGTTGCAATTCCCGTGCATTCGCTGCACTTACAACTATAATTGCTTGTACGGCCGCGAAATTAACATCACGTGCGAAGCATCTAACAATGTGCAGTGCAATGGAGAGCGCTCGTTTCAGCGTAAAATGAATTGCCGCTATTGCTACCAAACTGAAATATGGCAGCAGAACTGCGAGCAGCATGCCAATTGCAATTCAGCAGCAGAGAAATACTACCGCACCAACTGCACTGTGCAGCATAATGTGCTCTGTCTGGGTAGTCGTTCGTTTACTCGGAATTTGCGCTGCAACTGGACACAGGGCTATCGCTGGAGCACCGCGCTGCTCATCAGCCTTACCTTGGGCGGCTTTGGCGCCGACCGTTTCTATTTAGGCCATTGGCAGGAGGGCATTGGAAAGCTGTTCAGCTTTGGTGGTCTCGGCGTCTGGACAATCATCGATGTGCTACTCATATCCATGCACTATTTAGGACCTGCCGACGGTTCGCTCTACATTTAATCCAGCGGGCAACTCCATATTACATAATAGACAGTGGTCGAGGTGCTGGAGTCCGTCTTTATAATTTTCAAGTTTATATAATTTACTTAAGAAGACAATTGACGAACATCTTAACTGAACAAGGCATAAAAAAGCTAATGTTAAATGTTAACATTAACATTAATTTTTAGAGTAATTAGTTAAAGACTTGAGTTATGATTTATATAAAATGTGCTCAACTTGAAATAGCTAAGTTAGGAGCTATGAAGATACCTTCAGAAGCATAAGCTCTTTACTATATGTGTGAGTGGAGACTGTTTATAATTAAATATAAATAAGTAAATAAATTACAATATCGGTTTAGAAACAAGTAAGAAGCTCTAGTCGAGACTACGAGATCTCCTGAACCCTTCTTCGAACGAATAATATTCCAAGAATTAATCGATTTGTTTCTGCAAGCGTAATAAACTATACATACACACACGTACGCAGCCATACGTTGATATACGCTTGTAGGCATGTAGGTGTGTACGCATTGTAGTCTTGCTGCCTCGCTTGCTCTGAATCCAAAATCTGGCAAAACCCGAAGTTGCATTAAATTAGTATATATTACATATACTAGAGCTCCCGCATAACCGTTAAGGATTTCAAAAAGTGAAAAATTAATCACTCGCATGGACGTTTTTAAAAGAAACCCACAAAATAACACTTTCTAAATGTGCTTAAGGAGAACTCCTACTCAGTAAGCAACGATCTGTGCTTGGGGTTTTCCGCGGTCACCATCCAAACAAAAAGGTGGATCTATACTGGGTTTTCTGCTTGATCTTAAGAACCTGAAGTTATTATCTTATTAAGTCTATTAGATAGGTTTATATTTATAGTTATGTTCTTCCAGAGTACGTGGTGCCGTGACTGTTGCATCATCGACCTCATATAACAGCAGCAATAAGAAGATCCCAAATGATGCTGATGCTTAAGTCCAACCAGCAATGCCTGTAGACAATTCTCACAGTTCAGTGTCTAATTTTTACGACTCAAACTCCTACAGGCAGTCGCAAGAAGAGCTGTGCAAAAATTTCTCAATACCGCTCAATAAGCTAATAATTCACGGTACTAACTACTATAACTTTACGTTCTCCATGTTTGTAGCAACGCAGCATGATGAGGGATTGTATAATTTGTACTTCCATGCCTGCCCCAACTATCTTCGCCCCAAGATGCTGTCGTTTAATGTGAGTTCTGTTTCTAGCCGCAACAAACAAATTAATTAAGATTTTATTTCTAGGTGGATATAGAAGAAAACAACAATGGAAACTATTTATCAGCTGGAGAAATGCCGCTGCCGGCTATACTCTCCGATAAGGATAAAAAGATCTTCATGACTGTGATTCCGCTCCAGGTTGGCCACCAATTGTTTGGTGCTCTTAAGTAATTTTATAATTTGAATGTTAATCCTATTACAGTTACTTGCCAATGTGGCGCAAATAATAACGGATGAATCTGTTCAAAGCGACGCTGAATTCCGCACTTGACACTATATTTTCCTTTTTGTGGACTTGCTCTGCTGCGGCGCTATACTTTTTCCCATTGTCCATCGTGTCCACCGTTTGCATGAGGCGTCCGCCACGGATGGCAAGGCAGCAATTAATCTACGAAAGCTAAAATTCTTCCGCCAGTTCTACATCATGATCGTCTGTTATATTTACTTCACGCGCATTATTGTGGATTTGCTGCAAATGACGGTCGTCTTTCAGTACGCTTGGCTGGATGAGATGTTCCGCGAGATGGCGATATGTGTTCTTCGTGCTTACGGGCTACAAGTTCCGTCCAGTGTCGTCACATCCATATTTCACAGTGGCAGACGACGAGGGAGACGACATGGAAGTGGCTACCTTTATATGAGAATAGTCATTTCGTTCGAGCGCTGGCAGCGAACTGAATATCAACTGCTATATTTTCGCTGCCCGAACAGTAAATTAAAGAGCCGAGCAAATACGAAGATGATTAGGACGGGAAATCATAATCTGCTTCGTGAAAAAAGTTTGTTCTAGTTGTCCAGTCTATGTGTTGTATGGTTAGTGGAATTACTTATTCGCAATGAGCATGCACACACCCATTTACTGTGTCTTGCTACATGTGGCAATTGTAGGGCACAACATTTGCAGTTTGTTCTCTTGCTACCTGCGCGATTTAATACTTTGTCTATTTTGTATGGTTTGAATTGCATGCATACAAGAGTATATCAGAGTGTGCACACCAAACATTTACGATCATATTCGAGTTTTTTTTAGTCCTCTTTCTGATTAAAATAGGCGTAAATGAGCTCATTTTCTGATCATAAATGACTCATCCGTCGGGAGAAAAAAATACCCTAGTCGCGACTCTTCTAGATGCATCGCTTATGATCCATTTTTATAATCAAATTCCAGTCATATTTCGTACTCTTTTTCGAGTCTTAATTTCAGCCACACGCGACTCTTTTCTGAATCGTTTTTTTTTTTATTATTTATTTTATTTATTTAAAAATATTGACATAAACGAGAGTTAAAATAGCCTACAAAAAATGCAATTATTACAATAGAATCACCAACCCGATGGGGGTGTTTTATTTGCCACTCCGGCCAGCTATGCCCCAATTCACAGCCAAATATGGTCAGTGATAACTATTGAAACTATGCAATGAAAGTGTTGAATGAAAATTTTAAATATAGATTATAAGAGATTAAATATAGTTAATATAATTACAATTTAAAAATTCTTAAAATTAAAAATAAAAAAATAAAATAAATAAATAAAAATAACAAGTAAGAAGGCTCTAGTCGAGACGGATCGACTACGAGATACCCTGAACCCAAAAAAGGTGATACTCTTCTTTACCCAGTTGCTGCCTTGGCTTGGGGGTGGGTTGGGCTATACTTTGAACGCTTATAACTCCATTTCTAGATGGACGATCTTAATGAAATTTTCACAGTAGATTAAGAATATCTAAATATATCAATGTGCGACATTTCAAGTATTTACTTAATTCAAAGTAGGTAGGCACACGCCCAATATTCGAGACCCATGCACGAAACATGCAAATGTCCCAGGCAGAGCATTCATTCAAGTGCCTACACAAGTGATACTCGGCGATTGTGATTATCACATCACAGACGTACACTTATGTATGAGCGTGTGTGTGTAGACTCACACCAGCTACCCACAGCAATCGCTGGGAAAAAATTGCTACATGCAGCAAGTGTATCGCACACAGGCACATAAATGCCTACACATATGGCAAGGAAGTGTAAATGTGTATGTGTACAGAACGATCAACTGCTGGGGTTCTAATAGTGCTCTACAGGCGGCAGCAAGAATATTGCACACAAGCACATAAATGCCTACACATATAGCAAGGAAATGTAAATGTGTATGTGTATGCAAGCTCACATCGCTACCCAACCGAACGAACATCAACTGCTGGGGTTCTAATAGTACTACAGGCAGCCAGCATATTGCACACAAGCACATAAATGCCTACACATACAACGAGGAAGTGTAAATGTGTGTGTGTATGGTCATCGGGAAATAATATTGTTCATGCACATCAACACTTTCATACCCTTTCCACAAATAATCATGAAAACGCTAACATTTTGTATGAGCATGGCAAAGCCGTATAAGAATTCGGTATACCCTTCGCTCAGAAGGGAACCAATGGGATCGCGTCGAGAAGAAATTTCAATTTTTGTGAGCTGCTTGCTGTTTGTGCCAGCATACATATATTTTTGTGAGAAGAGAGCAGAGAGTAAAAAGCATGGGGCAGAAAGAGAAAGAGAGCAAGGGAAAGAGCGGCACATATCAGGCTTTTTTGGAAAATCGACCATCACCGTCGAGCGCTCGAAGCGGAATGATTTTGCCATCAGCAATTTTTCTCTCCCGACCCGAAAAGTAAAAACCCGAGCAAATACGAAGTTGATGGGGCTCTAATGTCAAAAAATAAGTGTGCACATTGATTTGTTCAAGTTGTCCAGTCTATGTGTTGTATGGTTAGTGCTAGAATTTTATAACTGGTTCCCGATAAATTCGTTTATCGATAACTTTGCAAATATACAAGTTATCGGATTTCTGAAATAAACTCGTACAGCGCGTGCAATATACGAACCTAACACAAAAAGAATGAACTCTCTAGCTTTTGTATCTTCGGAAATCGACGCGTTCATACATACGGACGGACGGGCGGACAGACGGACATGGCTATATCAACTTTTCTCGTCACCCTGATCAAGAATGCAATATGTGCAATATACGAACCTAACACAAAAAGAATGAACTCTCTAGCTTTTGTATCTTCGGAAATCGACGCGTTCATACATACGGACGGACAGACGGACATGGCTATATCAACTTTTCTCGTCACCCTGATCAAGAATATATATACTTTATGGGGTCTGCCACGCCTCCTTCTGCCTGTTACATACATTTAACAAAACCATTATACCCTGATTTCCCATTTTCAATGGGCTCAGGGTATAATTAGTAAAGAAACAACAAACATGATTGAAAGATAGATTAAAGTGGAGCTGTGATATAGAATATTTGATAGGAATTGAGAAATCACTGCAAGCAACAATAGTACAATAATGTAGCTTATGCCTGTGCATTGCGAGTGATTTCCCTAGGGTGTGCTAAAAGCAACGATTTAATTTTAGGAAGAGAGAGCTCTAAGGAAAATACGTGATAATATTTATTGAAATTAACACATAGAACATGAAATGCACTATGCAAAGAATAATCCGTAGTGCAAATAGGTAAATGAAGCGGACGATAATGTCTAGTTGTTCGGGACGGAACCGAGAAATTAAGACGCATCAACAAAAAGGACGAATCAATATTACCGTTAATAACTTTGTGCAGAAAATTAATTCCAAGAATTGTTCTGCGATTCGCTAACGATGGAAGATCAATGAGCTGAAGCCTACTAAGGTAAGACGGTAATCGTGAATTACTGTCCCAGTTAAGATCCATTAGGGCAAAAAGAAGAAACTGTTTTTGGACCGATTCAATACGATCTTGATACAGTTTATGTTGCGGAGACCAAACAACTGAGCAATACTCTAAGATAGGACGTACAAGTGAAATAAATAATTGTTTGGTAATAAAAGGATCTTTAAATTCCTTAGACCAACGTTTAATAAAGCCAAGCACGCTTTTGGCTTCATTTATGATGGTAGAAATATGAAGATTGAAATTAAGTTTACAGTCAAAGAGAACACCAAGATCTTTCACTGTAAAGATGCGTTGTAAGGAAATGTTATTAATTTTATAGTCAACAATATGAGGAACGGAGCGACTGAAAGTCATAGTCATACACTTTGAGCAATTCAGGTGCAACTAATTCACCATACACCAAGATTGAAATGCATTAACGTCATCTTGAAGGTGTAGATGCCCATTTGCACTGGAGTATGTAAGGCAAAGTTTTACATCATCTGCATACATAAATATGGTAGAATACGAGATGCAACTAGGAAGGTCATTTATAAAAAGCGAAAAGAGTAATGGTCCTCAATGGCTACCTTGAGGAATACCAGACGAAACAAAGAAAAGTTTAGAAGTAGCTGTTCTCAGCAAGACTCTTTGGGTTCTACCGTTCAAATAGGATGAAATCCAGGACACAAGTTTAGGGGAAAAACCTAAACGTTCGAGCTTCAGAATTAGTATCTGATGATTAACTGTGTCAAATGCATTACTGAAATCAGTATAAACAACATCAGTTTGCATTTTTTAGAAAAACTATCATTGACAAGTGAAGTAAATTCGAGTAAATTCGAGGATGTTGATCGATTTTGAATAAAACCATGTTGGGATGGTTGAATAATCGATTTGCAGAAATGTTGCAAGGTTGATGTTATAATTTGTATACCCTGAGCCCATTGAAAATGGGAAATCAGGGTATAATGGTTTTGTTAAAAGTATGTAACAGGCAGAAGGAGGCGTGGCAGACCCCATAAAGTATATATATTCTTGATCAGGGTGACGAGAAAAGTTTATATAGCCATGTCCGTCTGTCTGTCCGTCCGTCTGTCCGTATGTTTGAACGCGTCGATTTCCGAAGATACAAAAGCTAGAGAGTTCATTCTTTTTGTGTTAGGTTCGTATATTGCACGCGCAGTACGAGTTTGTTTCAGAAATTCGATAACTTGTATATTTGCCAAGTTATTGATAAACAAATTTATCGGGAATCCGTTATAAAATTCTAGCTAATTCATCTTTAGAGTTAGAGTCTCCAAGTCTTCTGCATATGTATAGATACTAATTTAATACAATTTCGGTTTTTGTCAGATTTTGGATTCCGGTCCCCAATTAGCCCCACCACCCAAATGTGTCGAAAATGCATTTCAAATACTAGAGACATACAGTTTGGTTTGGCATATAGATATGAATATCATAATCTTAATCTGAACATATCAATATGATTGTCCATCTAGAAACAGAATTATTAGTCCATAAAGTTTTCTCATCAAAACCCATGTGGCGCAGCAAGGCAACGACACAGCAAGACGCATTGCGGGCGATCATACAGACATACATATGTATGTATGTATGTATGTATGTATGTATGTATGTATGTATGTATGTATGTATGTATGTATGTATGTATGTATGTATGTATGTATGTATGTATGTATGTATGTATGTATGTATATGTGTGCAAGCGTAGATCAGCGTGTGGCTGCAATCGTACATACATACATATGTACATATTTGTGCATGTTGTAAAGTTACAAATCTAGCCGAAGTGCAGGATCAGTCTGCCCAGGGCTCATTTTACAAAATATTTGTTTGATTAGATGGACATCGGTTAAGAGGAAGGGGGAGAGTTGCGATACGTGATTCTGGCGTTCTTGGACCTTGCATAAATAGAATCAAAACTCACTTGTTTCCCTTTTATTCAACTTCTTTTATTTTCGCCTTCTTGGCAATTTCTTTTCCCTTTTCAATTCTTACGCCGCACTTAACGTTATTAATTTCGATCTCCTCAGCTCGGCGCGCTTCCATTGAATGCCTGGCTCTTCTCTTGAGCCAGGCCTTCGAGGTGCCGCTCTTCATTCTATCGGCAATGCGACCCTGCCGTGGAGCTTTCCACCACGCCAGGGTTGCAATGCCGATCCTCGACACTGCGCGCGCTAATCTAGCAAATTCAAATACCAAATTCTTACATACTACAAATGGTCTTAAATACTACAAAGTCATCTACACACTATCCAATTCTTATATACTATAAATGATTTTAAATACTACTATAAATGATCTTAAATACTACACAGCCACCTACACACTATCCAATGCTTATATACTATAAATGATCTTAAAAACTACAAAGTCACCTACACACTACCCAATTTTTATATACTATAAATGATCTTAAATACTACAAAGTCACCTACACACTATCCAATTTTTATATACTATAAATGTGAGGCGGTTCACGCGATGAGCCGCCTTACACCCCCCCTTACTTACGAGAGAGATTGCTACCCTCCCGTCGGCCGCCATGGTCACATTAAATAAACCGTTCTCCGTCAGGGCTCGGAAACGGGTTCGAGTCGGACGGGGCTTCCGTAGAGCAATCTCCGCTTGTAACTGGCGGATCGTGCTGGCGCTGAGAACCATACTTGCCGGAAAGACCCGCCAATTAATATGGATTAGAGGGGGCAAATCTGGCGTCGACTCTCCGGAGAACGCTTCCGCGAGATCTGGTTCCCAACCCTCCAACACGTCTGCCAGGTCTGCCAGGAGTCTTCTTTCCTCGCTGTTTTGGCTCGTTGGCGAATCTTCCATCCTTAGTTTGGCATCCGTGTGGTCGTTTCGCTGACGGGCGGGTGATGACTCCACTCTCCTGCGCCTGTGGTTCGATAACGTTGGTGCGCTCTCCGGGCTGCCGACTGGGCGGGCCCGACGCCTCGGGTGACGTTGTCGGCGCCCTGTCGACCGGCTTTGCTTCGGCGAGGGCTCATTGTGATATCCCTGGCCTTCGGTGGTCTTCGTCGAGCGATCAGCTGGTGCGCTCCGCGACTCGACACTGCTATCCTCGGCCGTGGGTGTCTGAAAACGGCGGCGGAAGAGAGTGTATGGCCGTTCGTCCTCGCTGCTGCTTCGAATCGGGCCACACCGTCAGTGCCCCGCCGGACCCGCGACCCCTAGAGAGCCTCCTTGCGTCCGTCGTCCTATCCTCGGTTCGTTCCCACGCCGCAGTCGCCAGGGTGGCGGAAGGACAATACCCCCTACCGTCTTTTTGCACCTGTGGATGAATAAAATTTCTTTTACTAATGCTCTACCTTTAGGGCTGACCGACAGCGGCCTTCTAACTACAGGTTAGTGTTGCTATCAGTGAGGGGCTCTACTGGAATGGGCTATTATTATTTGAGATGGTCGCATTGAATGCTGGCGCGGTTGGCATCGTCGTGTGTTCCCCAACGGCCACTTCCGCATCCCTGTTTGCAACCATTTTGCCTTCTTCCCCCTCGCCTTGATAGAATGGCTTCTGTTGTGCGATATTGGTCACCTTCCTCTTGCGCTCGCCTGTCTTAGCTAGCCGCACGACGTTTGGGGACATGAATTTGACGACCGTATATGGACTGTCTAATTTCGGCGCCAGCTTTGCCGCAAAGCCCTCCGCGGCATTTGACAACTGGTGATGCCGCAGCAGCACCACCGATCCCATCGTCGGCCTCCAGTCGCGATGGCGCAAATTATAATAGCGCCCCTGATCCTTTGAAGCACGCTGCAAATTGTCGCGGACGATCTCAAACACATCCTTCAATCTGTCTCTCTTACTCTTCGGATCGGTTTCCCTGGTTGCGGAGCCTGGTGTGACCTCGTCGTACAGCGCGGCGGGAAAGCGCGGCTCACGTCCCATCATCAAAAACGAAGGTGTGAACCCAGTGGAATCCACCACACTGGAGTTGACCGCTAGCGTTATCTCGGGTAGTAACTCGTCCCACGAGTTTTGGTGGCCCTCGATATATTGCGCTATCATGGTCTTTACGGTCCGGTTTGTCCTCTCCGTGGGATTCTCTTGCGGCGAATATGGCGCGGTAAATTTAAGAATCACGCCCAGAGACTCAGCGAACGAACGGAAACTTTTGCTCTTGAATTGCGATCCATTGTCGCAAACAAACGTTCTCGGTACCCCGAATCTGCTGAGTATGCGTTCCCTGAACGCTACTTGCAACAAAGCGGCGGTAGCCCTCCTCATCGCTACCAGCTCCACCCACTTAGCGAATGCGTAATGGAATACCAGCAACATCGTGTTTTCGCGTTTCGACCGAGGCAAGGGCCCCACGAAGTCGGCGCACAGGACCGCCATAGGTTCTGCCACCTGTCTGGTTAGCATTCGCCCTGCCGGTTTCTGCTGGTCACTTCTAAATTTCTGGCACAGTTCGCACCGCTTCACGTATCTGGCGGCATCGCGGAACATTCCTGGCCAGTAGTATCTCTGTGCCAGTCTCGACGCCGTTTTCCTCACGCCTCGGTGCCCTGCAGTGGGAGCGTCGTGGCACTCCTTCAGGACTCTGCCTCGTTGACTCTCGGGGACGCATAGCTTCCAGGGGATATAGTCCTCCTCGTCTATCCTATATCCCAGGTTCCTATAAAGCTGCCCGTTCTGTTCGACGTAGTCGCTGAACTTCTCTGGCTCTTTGTTGATTCTCTCGATCATCTTCGCCACCCATTTACAAGGGGAATCAACCTCCACCGCTTGCTGACAGGCGTCCATGGGCTGTCGGGAAAGAGCGTCCGCCACGACGTTTAAGTTTCCTCGGCGATAAAGGACGTCGAACTGGTATTGCTGCTAGTGCCCACCTGGCGATCCTGCCGGTTGGACTCTCTATAGAGTTGAGCCATTTTAAAGCCAGGTGGTCTGTGACTACGTCGAAACGATATCCTTCTAAGTAGCAACGCATCTTCCGAATCGCCCAGATGATAGCGAGGCACTCCTTCTCCGTAGCCGAGTAGTTTAGCTCTGCTTTTGACAGTTTTCGACTTGCGTATGCGATCACCCGCTCTTGTCCCTCTATATTCTGTGTGAGGACTGCGCCTAGGCCGTAGTCGCTGGCATCGGTCTGTAGGACGAACTTTGTCGAAAAGTCGGGACACGCTAATACCGGTGCTGTCGTCAGACTCTCCTTGAGTTTCCTCAGTGCTACTCCTTGCTCCTCGCTCCACACCCACTTTCGCCCCTTTTTGAGTAGGGCGGTCATTGGTTGAACTATCGAAGCGAAATTTGGCACGAATCTCCGGCACCACGACGCCATTCCTAGGCACTGTCGCAGCTCCTTCAGATTTGACGGGATCGGGAGTTGCAGAATAGCCTCGACCTTCGCGGGGTCCGTGCATATCCCATCGCCGCTCACGACATGTCCCAGATACGTCAACTTCTCCCTGAAGAAACTGCATTTCTTCCGGTTGACCTTGAGATTGGCCGCCCGGAGTCGACGGAAAACTTCCTTGAGGTTCGCCACATGCTGCTCCTTCGTTGCCCCGATCCCCACGATGTCGTCAAGCTATGCGAATGCGTGCGGTCCAATGCTCTTTGGAACGTCGCGCCTGCTGAGTGTAGCCCGAAGGGCATCACTTTCCAATGGAACAAACCCCGTCCTGGCACCGTGAAAGTTGTGCACTCTCGGCTGTCTACCGCCATCGGGATCTGCAAGTAGCCGCTTTTGAGATCCAGCGTGGATATGAACTTGGCATGACGCAACTTCTCCAGGATATGGTTGATCCTCGGAACGGGGTACGCATCTGGGATCGAGTGCGCGTTGAGCTGCCGGTAATCTACGCACATTCGCCATTCTCCTGTCTTCTTTTTCACCAGGACTATAGGCGCGCTGTGCGGACTTCTCAATCGCCCCGACCCGAAGTAGCTCGTCCACCTGCTCATCTATGACTTTGCGCATAGCCAGATTCTTCGGATAATACCTCTGTTGGAGGGATTTGTTATCCCGCATCCTGATGCTATGCTCCGCTATACGTGAGACTCGTTCCAGGCTTTCGAACAGAGCCAACTCCGTTTCCAAAAAACCTTTCAGCTCGGCCTCCAGCTCGTCGGGCCACTCTTTGCCATCGCTGGACGACTCCTCATCCTACTCTCCCTCTGCCTTAGAATCTTCACTACCTGTCTTCGCGCGGCCCGCCGGTGCGCTCCCGCCTGGCGGATTTCGTATGCCGGTCTGCGGCACATCTTCCGCTCTTCTTGCTTGGGTCGCCTGTTGAGCGAGCAAATCCTGGCCGTTAGGCCGGCTGCCCTCTTTCGACGTGACTCGCTCCGCCGGCAATGGAACTTCCCCTGACGGCGTCTCATACTTCCGCATTTCCAGCGTCGCATCCCCGCATCGCATCGACGTGACCATAGCACACAAGAAATCCATCCCCAAGATAACGTGGTCTAGCATGGTCGGCATGATGAGTACCGTCATCATCACCACCTTTCCCGCAAGACCAACGCCCACCCTCATCATTTTCTTTACTTCCAAGGATGAACCGTCGCACAGTGGGGCCTTTGCTCATTTTGCGTCCCAAAAATCATAACTTTCGAACCAAGTAAGATATTTCAAAAATTTAAAAAGCATTCTACAGAGAATTCTTCAAGCTTTAAAATGAATCTACAAACAGGGCGATGCGGCAACAGGGTGCTTCACAGTTTTAAGCCAAACATGAAAAATGTGAACTTCGTCAAAAATGACTAAGTTTTTCAATAAAAAAACAACCATTTTTTTGTTTCAATAAATTATTTATATTAATATTAGATAGTTTGTTTCAATAAATAAATTAATTAATAAGAAAAAAATTAAAAAAAAAAAAATTTTTTTATTTAGTTTTCTTTGTCATCCGTAGAAGGCGGAGCAATATCTAAGCTTAAAATTTCTGCACAATAATTATTAATTAATCAGGTACCTGTTTTCTTCCATTCAACAAAATATTTGCTTATAAAATGCAGCATTAGGTAGACAAAACAAATAAATAATGCAAATTGCAACGACGAATTTACAAAAAACCCAAACCAATCCCAAACCGTTTTGCCGTCGGCAATTCTACCTACTGCATACAGCGACACGCTACAACGACCTTTTATGCGCATTTCGTGCGTTTTTTGGCCTGTTTTTTGGTAGTTTTTTGGCATACAAACCCGGAGGGGCGGGTAGGGGCAGGCAAAGTTTTATTAATATGAAAGAGGACATCTTTCTTAACACGTGTGTATAAGTCGCTGCCTGGGACTCGGCGGGACTCAGAAGATGCAGTCCATCAAAGATGAAAAATAGTGTAAAATAAAGAGGTTCACTAAATTTAACTTAACTCTTTAATGACAAATCGTAAAAACATAATTTTTTATTTATATTTTTAGATATGAATTAATCTTTAAATCGCAACCAACATGTAAACAATTGGTACTGTATTTGTCTTGCAACTCGATTCACAAGTTGAGCACTTTTCACAAAAATGCGCTGTTGTGCAAAACTTTGCCAGTTTACCCAACTTTGAAGGGGCATAACTACCATTAAAATTGGTCGAATTTCAAAAATCTTTTGGATACGGTCCCTTTGGACAATTTCCAATCATATGAGATCAACTTTTTGAAAATCGCTTTTCATCACTTTTCTGATTTTTGGGACGCGACGCCGGCAGAGGCCCCACTGTGCGTCGGCCAATCTTATGCGCGACTGTACATCCAGGAACTCTCCTCTTACTGCTAACCTCTTTACGCACTCCTCACTGAGGAAACTGCGTGTGGCCCCGGTGTCAACCGTAGCGGTCATCGACTGACCCCCGACCGACACCGTCGCCACGATCTTCCCGTCCTCCACTATCAACGGGCGCGTGCCTTGGTATACTGTGTCTAAACGGCGCCGCTCCATCCCTGAGGAGGGCGCCCTTGATCGTTTCCTGCACCGGGTTTCTCGCAGCACTCCCGCGCGCTCCTTCCCTTCTGGCCGCAATGTCGGCAAAAAACTATTCGTGCGTTGGGGCAATCCCTCGCGAAGTGCCCGACCTGCGCGCACCTAAAACATACGCGACGCAAATCCGACCCGTTTCCGGTCTCTTGAGTTATCATTCGGTATGCCGTTTCAGTTAACCTCGTCGCCCCTGTCGCGTCGGCGCCTGTAGCCTGCCCGTCTACTCAGTGGTCCGGCGCTTGCGCGCGGAACGGGTTACCAGGTCTACCTTCTGCCGGTTTTGTCCAGCCGGATTTCGACCGCATCGCTGCGGCCCTCCTCTCCTGCTCTAACCTTTGCCCCCGCACATTCTCATACTCCGCTGCCATGTGAGTTAGCTGAGCGAGCGACTCAGGTGCAGCGTTTTCGTAAACTCTACCCAATTCCTGTATTTCGGTGTACCTTGCCTGGCGCATCAACAATCTAAGCTCAATGGGATAGTCCTGGAAACACTTCCCTTCTCGCTGACGGCGCGCGCGAATTTGGTCCTCCAGGCGCCCAAAATACTGGGGCGGCAAGAAAAAATCTAAAAACTCTCTCTTAAACACTAACCATGGCACGTCTCGGAGCCCGCTGGTTAAGAACCATTTGGCCGCCCTGTCCGCTAGTACTTCGCTCATCGCTCTAGGCATTCTGTCGAGTTCTATGCCGTACATTATGGCCCTTTCCTCTAAAATCTCTATAAAGCCGAGAGGGTCCGACTGCCCGTCGTACCTCATGCCCCACTTCCTCACCTGTTCCGCCACGCCCCAGGGCGGGAAAGCCTCGGGCGGTACTGAGGGCACGAGAATTCGTTGGGTGGCCTGCGGTTTCCCCAGCGGCATTCTCTTCCCCTCCTCGTTCCCCCTTTTGTCGCGCGTCCGAGTCGTGGGCTTGGTGTCTAAGACCGGTACGTCTATTCTGAGCGAAGACGCGGAAATGGCTTCTCCGTCCTGTATCCTCCGTAAGTCGGGTTCCGAATTCCGGTATGCGCGGCTGCCCATACAAGGCATCGTATCGCCCATGTTAGCTTCGGGTACTTTTGTGAATCGCGCCTCCAATTCCGCTAACCGCGTTTTAACCTCAGACGTGTGGCTGTTATCTTGGATAAAGACAGACAGCCTCTTCCGTAAATCCTCGACTCGGCCCTTGGTCTCGAGACCGAGCTCCCGGGCGACTGCGATCAGCTCGTCTTTATTACGCTGATACACCCAACAGACACCCAACCCCGGATTCTGGCACTCACCCGTATCCATCCTTATATCGTCGGGTGTGGTTCTATGTGTGGTCTTCTCTCGGCCTGTGTGTTTTTTTTTTTTTTTGCTCAATTTCACTTTATTCGATTTTTATCTAATTTCGTTCACTCTTATCCCAATCTCCTATTCTTTTTTTCCCCTTTTATATTTTTTTTTTTTCAGTTTTAATCAATTTTATTTGATTTTTGTTTAATTTTACTTAATTTTATTTATTTATTTATTTACTCTTTTTTTCCAAATTTATTTGATTTTATTTAATTTTATTTTCTTTAAATTTAATCAATTTTATTTGATTGTTTATTTAATTTAATTTTATTTAAATTTAAATTTATTTAATTTGTTTTTACTTATTTTGATTTTATTTAAATTTAATCAAATTTTATTTGATTTTATTTAACTTAATTTTATTTAAACTTAATAAGTTTAATTTTATTTAATTTAATTTTATTTAAACTTGATCAATTTTATTTGATTGGATTTAATTTTATTTTATTTAAATTTAAATTTATTTAATTTGTTTTTATTTATTTTTATTTTATTTAAGTTTAATCAAATTTTATTTGATTTTATTTAACTTAATTTTATTTAAACTTAATAAATTTTATTTGATTTATTCAATGTTATTTAATACACTTTTCCTGGTCTTTGGCCCACTGTGCGCGTGTCCACTTTTTCCGGCCTCTGGCCCACTGTATTTCTGTTCACTTCCTTGGCCACCTCGTACGTTCGCGATGTACGTTTCCACTTTTCTTCGTCTTCGGCCCCTTGTTCCGTTAGCCAGCATATCCTTTACACACTTGGCGATAGCGCAAGGTATATTCGGCCGACACTCTGATCTTCAACTCTCACTAAAAAAAATCACTCTTCGTCCGCTCAAGCTCTCTTGCGGTATTAATAACTATGTTTCTGTCCACTATTATTGCTATTATTATATACATATGTCGCAGCGTCGTTACTTTTCTGAGTCTCTTCCATTATGTCGGCACACACAAACTATCTTAGAGCGAAGTGAATTCCGTCCGGCGCGTGTAATCGTCTGAATGCGACTGACTTTGCATTGTTTCTCTACCACGCATTGATCTACGCTTCTCTTAAATACGCAGGCCGGACTACACTCAGCGGCAGCGCAACAACGCCGTCGGCTCACTCGTACGGTACTTTGGCGCCAGACATATTCTATGCTGTATGCTATGCCAAATTCTACGCTCTAGTCAAATTCTAAGAACGGTTTTACAATATACCAAACTCATTACGCAGTTGCGTTTTGCAAGCACAGTGGGCGAACTGTGTGTATAATGTGACAGACATATACAGTGGTCAAAATTCGCTCATAATGCGACACGGCTATCCTGACAAAGCACACGCCCTCGTGTGTTGCCTTAACTCAGCCACAAACGTAAAAATACTTCATAACAACTGCTGAATATTTTCAATGCCTTTTATTTGATAATCTTAAATTCGATTTCTTTTCTCCTTTTTGTTTTTTTCTTTTTTTTTCAAAATAGTTTTTCTTATATATGTAGTTCCTTCTACATAATTCAACTTATCATAAGAGTAATTTATTCAACACATAATTAAACTGATCATAGTTTAATTGCACTGACATAAGTTAACTAATCATATGTGTAGTTCCGTTAACACATATATAAACTAAACTTATGTGTAGTTCCTTTAACACATATTTAAACTAAACTTATGTGTAGTTTCTTTAACACATATTTAAACTAAACTTATGTGTAGTTCCTTTAACACATATTTAAACTAAACTTATGTGTAGTTCCTTTAACACATATTTAAACTAAACTTATGTGTAGTTCCTTTAACACATATTTAAACTAAACTTATGTGTAGTTCCTTTAACACATATTTAAACTAAACTTATGTGTAGTTCCTTTAACACATACGACCCCCGCCATAACACTTCTCTTCTTTTATAGTGCGGTCTTCAGTTTACCTATTGGGCACTAGACGCATCTTCCATTGTGCTGTCCCGTTCTACTTCCGCCAGTAGCAATTAAATGTAAATTAATTTTTTGAGAGGAGCAAGATTCGCGAAAACTTTTACTTGCGAAACTACGCCCTTGATCTGCTATAATTCGGGTGGGCAACCCAAATAGGGACACTGCTGATTTTACAGCTTTGATGCAGCTCTCCGTATCTATATTTAGGGTGTGATAAAAATAAACAAATTTAGTGAAGGCATCTATAAGGACGATGACGTATTCCTTCACATCATTTTATCCACTCAATTTGCCTGTAGCGGCAATATGTATCGTATGCCAGGGTATTTCTATCTTAGGAATAGGATGCATCTCGGCCTGTACTTTTCCCACAAGTGGCTTAGATACTTTACACGTAATACAATTTTCTACAAATCTGCGCACATATTTGGACATATTTTCGAACCAATAATAACCATAAATCCAGCGTCTTTTCCCATCCCAGATGCATAATAGCTTCATGGACGTGATTTATGACGGCCCATCGAAAAGCTCTTGGTATTACCGGTAAACATTTGGTTTTTTTCTTTCGCTGTATTTTCCTATATAGCATTCTTTTTCGCAGTTCGTATGTTTTGGCTAGATTTCCTGACAACTCATTGTTTTTTAGCTTTAAAATTATTTCTTGTATATCGGTATCTCGATGTTGTTCGGAGACTAACCAGTTGTCGGATACTTCAGTCAAATTGATTTGTAATTCAGGTACTTTATTCAGACTTTTATCTTGTTCAACCACTGGAATGGAAAGAAAGTCAACATGCGCCATTTGCTCGCCTCTTCTATACTCTATTTCGAAATCAAAGGCCTGCAAGAACGACCACCATCTATGCACCCTCGGTGTTAATTCTAGTTTTGTGCGGCTGGCCTTTAATGAATTACAGTCTGTATAAACTATAAATTTACGTCCCTTTAAATAATGTCGGAAATGTTTGATAGCATTTACCACTGCTAATGTTTCTAACTCGTATGGGTGATATTTGGATTCGGCGGGAGATGTGCACTTACTGTAATATTCTACCACATGAGGTTTATTATTGATTTTATGCAACAGAATCGCACCATACCCTATACAACTTGCGTCTGTATGTAACTCTATCGGGTATTGCGGATCGAATATGATTAAGACTGGCGACTGTGTCAATATAGTTATTATTTTTATTCGTATTTGCTCATGCACTGGTAACCAAATAAAGTCATTGTTTGCCTTAGAGGTGAGGAGATACAGAGGTTTAAGTGTTTGGGAGTAATTTAACACGAATTGCCGAAAATAAGAAGCCAAACCAATAAACTGCCTTAACTGTGAGACGTTCTGGGGTGGTGGTAATCCATTTAAAGCTTGAATTTTTCGAGAATTCGGCCTGATTTCTCCGTTACTCAATTCAAACCCAAGATACTCTATTCTAGTAGTATGAAAGGAACACTTGGTGACATTAAATGAAAATCCAGCCGTACTTAACGTCTCAAATACTGTCCGTAATCTATCTAGCGCATCCTCTTTACTTTCTGCTATTATGAGAACATCGTCAATATAAACAATTGCGTAAGTGTAAGCTAGAGCTCCCAAGGCCTTCATTATGGCCCGCTGAAACACAGACGGTGCGTTTTTTAAACCAAAAGGCATTGTCAAAAACTCGTATTGCCCATCTGGCGTTACGAATGCAGTTCGTTCGATTGAATTTTCGTTAAGCATGCGATAGTCTACACACAGTCGATCTGTGCCATTTTTCTTTTTAACTAGCATCATGGGACTAGCGAAAGGTGAACAGCTAGGTCAAATAATTTTAGCTTTTAGTAACTCATCAACTTTATCCCGCACTTTGTTTTTCTCTTCTTCACTAAGCCTATATGGCCGACGTTGTACTGTTTTTTGCTTATCTATTAACCTGATTTCTAACTGCCCTGTGGTGATCCTAGTCTTTGGTATTCCATCAATAAACCAGTCTGAATATCCTTTTAGAATATTTATCAAGGCTGCCTTATCAAGCTCATCAAGTTCACTATTTGATCCTATGACATCTTCGTAACTAGTAATTATTAACGATTCTACTCTTTTGGTTTTGTAAATTTGGAACTTCTCAGCGTCCATAGTTACGCCAAAGCCCTGACTAAAAATATCACGGCCAATCAGTATATCATGCTTTAAATACCTATCCATAATAACATGTAACAAAACTTCAAAGTAATATTGATCAATGTTTATGTTACTTAATATTTGTTGGGTACTGTATATAGGTTCATTACCTATGCCATTCAGCTTAACAATATTATTGATTCTTTTACCACTAAATTTATTGGCGACACTTTCCTTAACCAAGGAACATTCAGCTCCGGAGTCAAAACAAAATGGAACAGACTCACCGGTTGAACTATTTATTATTCCTGATGGTGGTGATACCGTACAGGTGTCTACACGTCTCTCGGCTATTCGGTCGTCTCCTCGGGATCGTCCTTTTGGACAAGTGGATGCGAAGTGCCCAAGTTCATCGCATTTGAAGCATTTGATATTGGACCGGTCCTTTGATCCTTTAAGCGTTGGACTTTCGTAGTGGCTTTTTCCTTGGATCGCTGTCCTCTGCCGAGCACGGCATTCGGCATATTTATGTCCACTTTTTCCACAATGATTACATTTAACTTGAGAGATATACTTCGCCTTTTTATATTCTCTGCCTGTTGTGGGTGCGTTGTCGTCTAGGTGCCGCTTCTTAAAAGTGTGGGCTTGTAACTGCTGCTGCATTTCATTTCGGGTTTTAATATTGTTTGTAAAAGCCTAGCGCGTCAATTTGTCGTCAATTTGTGCCATGTGGGCCAGAGTAAATGAAACCGCAATTTCCTCCAGGTCAACTGATTTAAATTTTGCCATTAACAAGGTGACAATTCGGTTGCCATATTCTATGTAACTTTCTCCAGATTTTGGTCGCCCGTTCAGAATTTTCGCCAGTGCGGCAGCCAACAAAGCGTTGAACGAAGAGTTCTTTAAACTGAGACCATGTGATTCCAGCGAAGCAAATCTGGGACAGCCATTGTGATGCACTTCTCTCTAGCGCCTTACTTAGAGTTATCATCAGACTGCTACCTTCGGGCAATTGGTCAGCAAAGATGAGATCAACTGTCGTACACCAAGCAGAGGCATCTGCACCAGCTCCCTCAGGATTGAATTTCGGCAGTGTGATGTGTTTCCCCTTTTCAGTTGCCGATGCCCTTGGTGTCTGCATATTTTTGATGATTTCTAAAAGGTTGTTGTTTTGCATTTGTAGAGCCGCCAAATATGCATCGGTGATTTTTGTAGGCAAAGCAGATCCCACTTCTGATGTCGCAGCGTCGTTACTTTTCTGAATCTCTTCCATTATGTCGGCACACACAAACTATCTTAGAGCGAAGTGAATTCCGACCGGCGCGTGTAATCGTCTGAATGCGACTGACTTTGCATTGTTTCTCTAACACGCATTGATCTACGCTTCTCTTAAATACGCAGGCCGGACTACACTCAGTGGCAGCGCAACAACGCCGTCGGCTCACTCGTACGGTACTTTGGCGCCAGACATATTCTATGCTGTATGCTATGCCAAATTCTACGCTGTAGTCAAATTCTAAGAACGGTTTTACAATATACCAAACTCATTACGCAGTTGCGTCTTGCAAGCACAGTGGGCGAACTGTGCGTATAATGTGACAGACATATGTATACAGTGGTCAAAATTCGCTCATAATGCGACACATATATATACATATATGTGTATGCATAGATAAAAAAAAAATTTAGATATATAAATGTACATATATTCTTTTTATTTCATTTTTATTATTATTATTCATTATATATATATATATGTATATATATATAGTATATATATATATATATATGTGCGTGTGTGTGTAGACTCACACCAGCTACCCACAGCAATCGCTGGGAAAAAATTGCTACATGCAGCAAGTGTATCGCACACAGGCACATAAATGCCTACACATATGGCAAGGAAGTGTAAATGTGTATGTGTACAGAACGATCAACTGCTGGGGTTCTAATAGTGCTCTACAGGCGGCAGCAAGAATATTGCACACAAGCACATAAATGCCTACACATATAGCGAGGAAGTGTAAATGCGTGTGTGTATGGTCATCGGGAAATAGTATTGTTTATGCACATCAACACTTTCATACCCTTTCCACAAATAATCATGAAAACGCTAACATTTTTGCATGAGCATGGCAAAGCCGTTTAAGAATTCGGTATACCCTTCGCTCAGAAGGGAACCAATGGGATCGCGTCGAGAAGAAATTTTAATTTTTGTGAGCTGCTTGCTGTTTGTGCCAGCATACATATATTTTTGTGAGAAGAGAGCAGAGAGTAAAAAGCATGGGGCAGAAAGAGAAAGAGAAAGAGAACAAGGGAAAGAGCGGCACATGTCAGGCTTTTTTGGAAAATCGACCGTCACCGTCGAGCGCTCGAAGCGGAATGATTTTGCCATCAGCAATTTTTCTCTCCCGACCCGAAAAGTAAAAACCCGAGCAAATACGAAGTTGATGGGGTTCTAATCTCAAAAAATAAGTGTGCACATTGATTTGTTCCAGTTGTCCAGTCTATGTGTTGTATGGTTAGTGCTTATATACTACAAATGATCTTAAATACTACAAAGCCACCTACACACTATCCAATGCTTATATACTATAAATGCTCTTAAATACTACAGAGTCACCTACACACTATCCAATTCTTATATACTATAAATGTGAGGCGGCTCACGCGATGAGCCGCCTTACAATGTAAAGCTAATTGTAAAAGAGTTATGATTTCTAAAAAAAACCTAAAATGTTAAATAGAATATGTAGATCATATGCTGAACTCTCATTACATTCCATTATATATTTTAAAAATTTTAAAACAATTAAAATAACAGTGGAAATGCAAGCAACGTTGAGCAATGCAAATCAATTTTCGTATGCGTGTGCACATACATATGTATACACACAAAAAATCTTGGACCGTTTTCTATGTTGCTATGCGTGTATATTCTAAGAATCACAATTGTTTTTGAATTGCGTTAGAATTGTCTTTGAATTGTATTTGCATTTTCAGCCACTGCTTTAGTGTTTCTTTCGTATATGGCGAATTTCATTCGTTTTCGTTACTCTGCCGTTTAAGTGAGCCGTGGTGTAGATGGCTAGACAGATGCAACGAATGTTAGGGTGTCGGAGGTTCTAGCCTCGCATAAGCCCTTCATAATTTATTATTTTTATTTTTATTTTTTTTATTATTTCTTTCTTTTTTATTATTATTTATTCTTTTCTATTTGATTTTCGAAGATACAAGAGCAACTGCGCGGTTAGCAGAGCGCGTGCTTATACGTGCGTAAAGAAGAAGAGTATCACTTTTTTGCAGGGTTCAGGGTATCTCGTAGTCGAGCCGTCTCGACTAGAGCCTTCTTACTTGTTTATATAGAGGAATGATGAATGACTCTTTCCATATTGAAGGGAACACAGAAGTTTCCAAAGACAAGTTAAACAATTTTAGCAATGGTGATTGAAGAGAAACACTGCACTCTTTAATGACACAACTTGGGATATTTTCAGCACCAGGGGAGAAAGATGACTTCAGCGTCTTAATAGCTGTAGCTAGAGAGGCTGCAGTAACATTAGGAGCATAAATAGAACCATAATCAGGAAGTGAATATGGATACGAATCACTATATAGATCAACAGAAGCGTAAGTGGATTGAAAAAAAAGATCAGAGGAATCCTGATCAGTACACGTTTTTTTTTAGCACCAAGGACAAATGAGGACGGCAAACCAGAAGACTTACGCTTCAAGTTTACAAATGAGTAAAATTGCTTAGGATCTCGAGCAAACTGTCGTTTGCAACGTACAAGGTAATTCTCATAACACCGAGAATTTAAAAGACTGAAGTTTGACTTGGCAATGGAATATTTAGACCAGTCAACACTTGAACCAGACCTTTTAAAATTTTTTAAATATTTAGTTTTAATGTTTCATAAATTCGAAAGAGTCTTAGTAAACCATGGCGGTTTATTTGAACGAGGCAATATGCGACAGAGAGGGACGCACACATCCAGAATAGAATTTAAGGTTGTATAAAAAATCGATGCTGCCAAATTAATATCAACCGACTCGTATAGTAGAGACCAGTCTGTTGAATTAATTAATTCATTAAGCAAAACAAAGTTGCATTTACGATAACAGCGGCATAAATTAGAAGGCAAAGATGAAAAAGTTAGAGGATTATCAATAGATAATAAAATCTCTAAAGTGGGGTAATGCAAATCCTCTGGTAAGCAGAAAGGAGTTGATCTCGTGACATTAATGATGGAGTCATGAAAGTTAAGGAGGTAGTCCAGGATACGTAGTAGGCTGGATTTCTCCTATCAAACATGAGAGCAGAATACAACGTACGGAGCTGATTCTGTTCAGTTTATATTCGGACGAGATATAGTTTACATCTATTGTTCCTAAATTATACAAAGTTCTTTTAAATATATTATTTCATGGAATCCAAGTGTATTTGTCTACGCAAGAATATAACTCAGTGCACATATCGCTACTCTCGTAGTGTGTGTGCGCTTAACTGGCGCCCGAGCAGGGACCCACATTCTTCACAGTATGGAAAGTAAAATATGGCGCAAAAATAACTAAATAAGTGATAATTCAATAAAAACCATAACAAATAAATTGTTCATTCTTGCGATGAACAATTGTTGGCTAAATGGTGGTACTTCTGTGATTTGCAGGGTATCAAGGTTCAAAGCCTTGCCACGATAACATAACGTAAGTGATAAAGTAATAACATAATTGCAGGCGAAACGGTGGTACCTCTGTATTATGTCAAGCGTTCCTTGAGCGTATGCAAGTATCTCGGTTCAAATCCGTGCCGTAAGTCAATTCAATAACATAAAAGAAATTTGTTGGCAAGTGTTGTCACAAATATTATAAAATAACATAAAAAAAGTTAGCAGGTAAAATGGTGGTACCTCTGCATCATGCCAAGCGTTCCTTGAGCGTATGCAAGTATCGAGGTTCAAATCCTTACCGTAAGGCAAACATTATAACAATTTATAAAAAAGCGTTATCTACTGTGTCGGCTGATGGATGCCGTAAGTAACTATAAAATAATATAAACCACTGCAGCAATTTATTGCGGGTGGTCATATAACAAAATTGAGGCGGTTGACTGGATAGGACGTGCAATAAATAACCAAACAAAAACATGAAATATGTAATATAAACAATATAAAAACGAATTGCGTTAGACTGCCCCATTCGATCGTGGAATCATCCTTACCCTAGTAGGTTCTTCTAGAACTAAAGAGGATAAATAAGGACTTCCCAACCTAGGCATTGGTTGTCGTTTTGGTTCAGTTGTGCAATATATAACTAAATAATATAAAGATAAACAATAGGAAAAGAATTGCCCAAATGAGTCTGCCCAGTTGACTGTGGAACAACCCTCACCTTAGTAGGTCTTGTACCAAAAAGGAACCTGGGGGCTTCCCTAGCCATATAAATAAATAAATCGTTTACCGAGGAATCGGAAACAAACATATAACTAAATAAGTCGAACAATAATATAATGATAATAATAAAAAAAATAATAATTTAACAAAAATAATAGTATTGAAATAATAGTAATAGTCAAAAGAATAAGAATTATTAAAATCACAATTTATATTAAAAAAATTTGTACACATTACAACTCTGTGAAATCGTTTACTAATATTATTCTCCACAGGAAGAAGTATGACGAGCAGCTGCCTTAAAACGATAATCAAGTTTATTAAAACATTACACACACACACGCATATAATAATACTAATAAGAAGCAACAAAAACTTCCGAAAATAACATAAAAATTACAAAAACCATACTTCATTAAACAGTAAATTGGATGCTTTTTTATACTATGAATTAAGTGGGCCTTAACATCGAATCGTACGATATCTGGCTGTTCAAAATTTGGTTTGCTCAGTTCACTTTTGCACTAACTAAAGCATAAAAAATTCTTTTCCTCTAAAATTAAATTTCTACGATGAATAAAAATAAAAAAGCATTCAAAACAAAAAATATTTGAATAACAAGTTTACACAAAATACGCCCCTATCTAACGATTTCCAGCAACACAGCGTTTGGTTATAAGTGGTTTAATGGTCAGAAGATCCTTGTCTGCCAAGAAGTATTTCGAAGACATCGGAGAGAAAATCGTGCGCTTGGATGCTTAGATGAAAGTTGACACAAAGAAATATATTGGACGAACCCATGGAATCGGATTGTTTTAATTAATTTTAAAATGGAATTTAGATATAAAGGATGAATGCTTGGGGTCGAATGATGCGAATCAACTTGGAATCGATTATTCTCATTATGTTACTCCATGCAACAATAACAATGGAAACCTTTATTGTGCTTATTAAGGAATTATAATACTTGAAACGAATATCTCTCTCAATATCTCGCCGTCATCGTATAACGTACCGGATGATGATTGGCCCGAAATAAAAAGAGTTTTAAATTTGCATTATGCAGATAAAAGAGATGTGCGAACCCTTGAGTATGAATTAGGCCAAATGGTTCAAGGACAAGATGATGTGGATTCCTTCTACATGCGGATCAATAATCAATTTTCGTTAATACTTCAGTCTCTAAAATCCGGAGGGCAACCGACTGCAGTAATGTCTGCTTTGATAGCGTCATATAGAGACAAAGCCCTAGATGTATTCATAAGAGGATTAAGTGGAGACTTATCGAGGTTGTTAACAGTTCGCCAACCAAAAAGTTTGCCGGAAGCTTACGCGGTTTCAACCCTAATAGCTTCTAAGCCCCACATTGACCAGAAGATCCTTGGATATCGACAAATTTTTTAGAAAATTGGAGAAGAATTCATGCTCTTGGACATGCGTAGACGTAGCCATTATAAACAGGAGCTTGGAAAAAAGTTTGTGACTTCGCCAAAAATGTTCTGCGAACGCAGACACATAGAGGGCAACGCTCATTTAGAGCCCTAGAAGAGGAGGTTTTTTTAGTCGGTAAGCGGTCACGCAGTCCGACACACCAGTCAGAGTGATGACCTGACTGACGGTGCATAAAGCATTTTATCCTACCTCAAAAGACAATCTTCGAATTCTGCCACAAGTTAATCATGGCGCCGCCACAATAAATATTGGATCCAACTAGGGAATCTTGATGACTATTTTCAAGACACTCGCTATCTGAGCAAATGCACCCTGATCTGCGGGACGCAGATTTTTCAACGGGAAGGAGTTAAGGAGGTAGTCCAGGATACGTAGTAGGCTGGATTCTCCTATCAAACATGAGAGCAGAATACAACGTACGGAGCTGATTCTGTTCAGTTTATATTCGGACGAGATATAGTTTACATCTATTGTTCCTAAATTATACAAAGTTCTATTAAATATATTATTTCATGGAATCCAAGTGTATTTGTCTACGCAAGAATATAACTCAGTGCACATATCGCTACTCTCGTAGTGTGTGTGCGCTTAACTTGAATAATGAACACAAGATCAAGCGTGCGATTCAGATGGTTAGAAATGGAGTTCATCTGAAGCATGGAAAGATTAAACAATTCATCAAAAAGATAATGATCAATTGTCGGAATAAAGTAATTTGCATTACAAGTTGAGTACCAAGAAGTGTTTGGAATATTGAAATCACCCAATACAAGAAGAAAGTCTCTATCAGTTACATGTTCATAAATTTCTTTAATACAGGTTATATGTTGAGAATAAACTTGCATATCAGAAGAGGGAGGGATATAAGAGCATTAATTTAACCCCTATAATCTCGACATCATGAAGATAGGAAAAGGTAAATAATTCGGAGTTGATACTGGATTTAACAGCAATTAACACACCACCACCTTTACGCACCGAACGATCAAGTCTATAAATAGTGAAATTACTTGAAAGAATCTCACTATTATGAATGTTATGACTTAACCATGTTTCAGTGAAGGCAATAATGTTATATTGAACACTAAAACTATGCAAGTATAGACTTTTAAGTTTAGATTTCAATCCACGTACATTTTGGTAAATGAGTGAAAGCTGAGAAGAAGAAAGAGACATATTTAGTTTTTTGGTGTAATAATTGATGTTGATTGCACCGAAGGTAAATTCAAAGAAATAGGATGAGATTTGTTTAGAATTTTAGGTTTAAATTCATGGACAACTACATGAGGTGGCCAGAATTTGGGATCATAAATTGTTGTGAAATACTCAACCGGCACATTGATCTTGAATGAAGCAATTTCTCGCGGACTCGCAAAACTAAACTTCGATATAAAGATGTTGGCCGATACTGCCTCACATGTCGTATCCGATGAAAGCCTAGATAAGAAAACTTGCTTTCGAGGAGAGACGACAGATAAGGTAATGCCAGGAGTTGATGACTTATTGTCACTCTTAGTTTGAGCAATAATTGGAGAGGAGTCCAATTTTTGAACAGAGACTTGAGTATCATTAGCTGCAACGACAGGGGAAACAGAAGATTCAGAAACTACTGGTATAGGATCAAGGGAATTAGGAGCAGATGACAATACAGAAGCACAGGGTGATGGTGGAGCAAGTAAGTTCGGTGACGGTATTGGTACAGAAGGAGGTACCAATAACAGTGGAGTCTCCGAATTAGGAGGTGCACTTTCAAAATTATACTGGCTTAGAATCTCTTCAGCAGCAGCCATGTCACTGGATAATTGCTTAGAGATCTTTCTCAGTTTTAAAAATTGAGCCCTCACAGCATTATACATTTTGGAAAAATTTATTTGTTTCTCCAAACAGATCGGACAAGACCAGCGTAAGCCACCACTACCAATTTTGGCAGTGGACATGATCTCGTCATAATCACGCCCAGTAAGATCTGCACACTTAGTATGCATCATATTTTCGCACAACCAGCAATTTACAAATTGCGCTTGAGCAGCATCACCTGCCAGCCTGAATGTGCATGATTTTTTGCAGCAACTCATATTGGCAACTGGGATGAAAAGCAAATATCCAGAAAAAAAAACGGAAAATAAAAACAAAAATTAAAACAGAGAGAATGTAAATATACTGAGAGCGCAAGAGCAACAACAAACAGCCGTTAGAGAGCAAGTGCACAGCGAGAGAGCAAACTTGTACAACACGAAATTAAAGTTAAGAGAGGGAAAAAAAACAACAATAGTAAGCAAGACCAAAATTGCTCTGCTAACCGCGCAGTTGCTGCCGTGGGTTGGGGGTGGGTTGGGCTATACTTTGAACGGTTATTACTCCATTTCTAGATGGACGATCTTAATTTGCAGAGTAGATTAAGAGTATCTATATGTAACTATGTGCCAAATTTCAAGTCTCTAGTATTTCAAATGCGTTTTTTGCAAAAAAAAACGTAAAAAATTGAAACGAATTTTCGATTTTTTATCGATAATTTTCCACATTATCGATAGAAAATCGAAAATTCGTTTCCATTTTTTCGTTTTTTGTGCATAACTTCTAAACCGTTTTAGCTAAAGACTTCAAATTTGTATATTTAGATAGATATTATGAATACACAGATTATGTAATTTTCAGATTGTAGATGCCACGCCCTCTTCGCCCCCAATTTGAAAAAAAAGCAACCCAACCCACCCCCAAGCACGGCAAATGTTGGGCCCTACAATTGCCACAGGCAGCAATAGTTTCGCACACAGTCACATAAATGCTCATACATGTAGCAAGACATTGTAAATGTGTGTGTGCATGCTCATTGCGAAAAAGTAATGCTTATGGACATCAGCGCTTCATACCCTTCCCAAAAATGATCACGAAAACACTAAAATTTTGCATGAGCATGGCAAAGCCTTTAAGAGTTCGGCATTCTCTTACTAAGAAGGGCAGATAGGATCGTCGCGAATTGCCACTCGCGAACAAATTTCAATTTTTGTGAGCTGCTGGCTTGTGCTCGCATAGAGAGAGAGAGAAAGAGAGAGAGAAAAAAGAGAGAGGGAGAGTAAAGAAAAATAGCACATAGGATGTGCTCATATGAAAATATGACCGTGCCGGTCGAACGCTGGCAGCGTAATGAATACGTCGTTTCAAATTTTGAGTGCCCGAGCTCGAATTGCCCAAACCGAAAAAATACGAAGTTGGGCGGCAATTCGCTCATATTTTCATGCGTGAAAAAATTTTGTTCTAGTTGTCCAGTCTATGTGTTGTATGGTTAGTGCCTCAACTCTAGCTTGAGGACAAACATTTGTAAGTGTTGTAAGTTTGTACATACATATGTATGTATGTATATGAAATTGGCGTTTGGTTACCAGCGGACTGTGTGCATTACTTCGGTCGTATCTGATTTTCCTAGGGCGTGCAAAATAACCTTTTATCACTTGTTTTTCTATTGAGAAGAAATGTCCCAACATTTATCCCATACTGCCTATAGGCACATAGGCACTCAAGGGTATACAGATGCATGCAAAAGTGGCATCGTCGCGATTTGCTACCAGAAACATTTAACAGAATTAAATAAACTTGTTAGTAGTAAAAAATAAAGGATTTATCGATAATTATAGTCATACATATATCGATAATCGAAGATTCATTTATAAAACATGCTTAAGTGAAAAATAAATATGTACATGTATAGGTTAAGTGCACTTGACAGTTTACAATATCGAACAACTTTTTAAGAGTTCGGCATGCTCTTACTAAGAAGGACAGATGGGATCGTCCCAAATCACCACTAGCGAACAAATTAAAATTTTTGTTAAGTGCTGGCTTGTACGTGCATAGTGCTCTCTCTCACTATGCACGTACAAGCCAAGGTGACAGAGAGAGGAAGAATAAAGTAAAGCAAATAAAAAGGCTCTATTCAAGACGGCTCGACTACGAGATACCCTAAACCCTGCAAAAAAAAATAATTCTTTACGTGTATGAGCGCGCGCTCTGCTAACCACGCAGTTGCTGCCATGGCTTGGGGGTGGGTTGGACGGAACTTTGAACGCTTATAACTCCATTTCCAGTTGTATGTAGACGATCTTGAAATTTTCAGAGTAGACTAAGAGTATTTAAGTGTATCTATGAGCCAAATTGCATGTCTACTATTTGAAATGCGTTTTTTTTTTTTTTTTTTTTCAAATTTTGGGCGAAGGGAGCGTGGCATAAAAAATCTGTAAAATTACATAATCTATGTATATAATATTTTATATATAAATATAAAATTTGAAGCCTCTAGCTAAAACGGTGTAGAACTTATGCCCAAAAATCGTAAAAAAAAGACATGAATTTTTTTTACATGAATTAATTTGGAAATGGGATGAGTTACATAAGAGTATTCATGTGAAATTTCACCTCTCTAGCTTTTGTAGTTTCCGAAATCTCGACGTTCATACGGACGGACAGACAGACAGGGCTCAATCAAGTTTTTTTTTTTTGTGCTGTTCAAGAATATATATACTTTGTGGGGTCTGCGACGTCTCCTTCTGTGTGTTACATACATTTTCACGAAACCATTATATCCTGAATTCTCATTTTCGATGAGTTCAGGGTATAAAAATAAGTATGTACAATCGTTGGTTCTGCGCGTGAATGTACGAACCTAATACAAAAAGAATTGTCTTTAGCTCTTATATATTTGGAAATCGACACGTTCAAACATACGGACATGGCTATATAAACTTTTGTCTTCACCCTGATCAAGAATATATGTATATACTTTATATTTTTATACATATATATATATATATATATATATATATATATATATATATATTATTTAACAAAACGATAATACTCTGATTTCCTCTATTAAATTGTTAAATATTATTTGTTAAATATATTTTTTCATTGAAATACATATTTATAGAATTCAGTTAAGTGTAGAGCATGATAAACATGAATGATCATTAAAGGTAACATTAATTATCAGATGAAATGCTGGCGGCTGTGGTGGGATCGTTGATCGTCTCATCGTCCACATCATCAAACTTGATGTGCTTGGCAAACATCTTAGCAATCTTTTCACGTCCACGTTTCTGCTGCGCACACACCTTTTTAGATAACTTAGCCTCGCGATCCTGTTCGATTTTGCGCCAATACATTGTTTCATGCTGGCCACGCAGCACCTTAAGCTGCATTTCAGCACAGCTGAGCTGGCGCGCTAATTCTTCGGCGGCTTTTGGTGTGACCATGCGCAGATGTGCTACGTGCTCGCCTTCCTTAATGTCTACATACTTAATGCCCGCATATTGCCGCATGTCGGCCTTGAAGTCTTTTACGTTAACGCACGGCTCGTGGAGAGTGCACTCAATAATAAGACCTGGTTCATACTTGAAGAGCGGCGAGCGTTCCTGTGCTGCTTCCTCAGCCCTGCCCGCCAGTTTTGTTTCGTCCACCTCGTTGCCACCCGCACCATAGAAATTCATATTCATTTTATGGACGCCAGCGTTTTTGTTGCGTTTTCGACGCTTGTTCGGTACAGGCACTTCCGATATATCTCCGGGATCACTGATAGGTTTTGGCTCGTCATGTCCGCTAGGGGCAATGCTGTTGCAAACACCCTTCGACTCCGCCAATTGCTGCTGCTGCGCTTGTAAATGCATAGCCGTGCACTTGTGAATCGGTTGTTGAGTCTGCGAGCTGCGCCAGAGCTTACTCTTAGTTTCACTGACTAGGCGCCGCTGCAAATTGAGATACTTATTGCGAAGGCGGCACCAGCTGGTCTTGGGCAATATTTTCAATTCCAGCGCACTGGGCTCAATGTTTAACTTAAGTTTGTCAGCAAGAATTTTTTTCTTTTGCTTACGACGACGCTTTTGTTTCGAAGCCTTGTTCTTTTCTTCGTTGTTAGTTCCACTCTGCTGTGAGCTTTCTGTTTCAGTTATTTCCGCTGCGATCGCTTCGCACTTTACCGTATCAAGTCTCCCATGTTTGGCTGTGACAGCCTCCAGCACACCTTCTTTATCGGTTTCAAGTTTGCTTGGCTGCTTGACATTTGTTTCCGACGAGCCCACGTGCCGATCCAAACTAATTTTATTCTTATGTTGTTGCTGGAAAGACCGTATGGTGGCCAAATCACTGGGGTCTGTGTGCTCCACGGACAGAACGCCCTGGATTTGAGAGTAGGCCTTCAAAGCCTTCTCCACGGAGCTGGTCTTTTCAAATTCGATAAATGCAAATTCCTTGATCTTGCGCGTACCCGGATAATGCGGAAGCGATACATAGCTGACTGGACCATAACGACCAAAGACTTCTTTCAGCCAATCATGCGTTGCAGTCGCCGGCAGCGCCTCAACATACAGGGTTTTGCTGCTAACGTCCCGGTGCTCCGGCATCGCAGTCTTGCGACGAACTTTGAGTCCACTCTCGTCCAACTCCAGTATCTGAGAGTTAGAAAGCGACGTTGATATTTGGTGCACATCTTGCGTAAGTGATTTAATTTTGTTAAATGTTAGAAATATTTCCAGTGGCACATCTATAAAAAGCAAAAATAATAAATATATTTCTGGTTTGTACATTTACTTACATGGATCTTGCTCCACGTAACGACGCAGGAAGCGATCTTTGCTGAGATTAGCGTCGCCAAAGTAAAACTCTATCTGTCCGCGAATCGCATTAAATAGGTGGCGTTTACGTTTGCGACCACCGCCTTCATTTTTTGACAGCGTCGGATGTTCTGTGGGGTCTGTGCTGGCAATCGCTTCAACATCAGCAATGGTTGTAATTGGTATTTCAAACTCTTGACCAACACTTTTGTCGGCTACTTTACAAGCCATCTGCATGTTCTTTAAATAAAAATGTAACTTTGGGAAAGAGTTGCTGATGCTGACGCTTTAGCGTTGCCAGATCTTTTTGATTTTAAATTTTTATTCGTGCAATATGTCGTTAATATAGTATCTATCAAATTATGTAATTGACCTGGTAATTTGGTAGTTTTAAAATATTTGTCTATTAGCACTAACCATACATGGTACATGGTTGTAGTTCACGATTGAGTAACACTAGGTTATGCCACTAACCATACAACACATAGACTGGATAACTGGAACAAATTAATGTGCACACTTATTTTTTGACATTAGAACCCCATCAACTTCGTATTTGCTCGGGTTTTTACTTTTCGGGTCGGGAGAAAAAAATTGCAGATGACAAAATCATTCATTGTGTTGTATGGTTAGTGGTATTACTCAATCGTGTTTAAACTCGTATATACATTATTGCTGTTAGTTACTGACCAGCTATAAAAATTATATCGATAGTTTTAAATTAATAATCGATAGAATATGTTGGGTTGCAACTCTGTAGATGAACATTTTGGCGGCAAACAGATGCTATTGTTTGGGTATTTTGTACAGTGCTTGGTGAAAGTAGAATAAATAGGAACAACATTGTTTACAAGTGCCGGATTCAATTTGGCTTGTACACATAACAAACCAAATCGTAGTAAATTGGAAACAAACAGATAACACCCAACAAAGCTTTGCAACATTATCGGCATCAACGTTGGGATCGGCAGCAATGAAAGCAAAGGGAAGCGTAGCAAAGAGCAGCTAAAAAGAACAAAAGAAAATACCACAAATATAATTAATATTAATATTTGTTGCAAATATGAGCGATAATTTGATTACTAAACTAAATAAATGTATTCATTATTAATCTATTAAAATGGAATCAATTGTGTTGCATTCGGATATCGCGCGTCTTGTTTTTGGTGAGTTTTTGACTATTGCTTTATTAAACTCCAATTGCTAACTTAACAGTTATTGCCGTATTTTTAGGCTACTTCGTAAATAACAATTTGAGACGTGCTGCACTCACACTATGCCGCACCTCGCCGCATCTGCATCAAGAGTTTATTGCCTTGCGCCAGGGTTTGCAGCCGCACAACTTTTTAAATGATGGTCTGGAGAACATCATACGAGAGCACGTTAGGATCACATGCATAGGTAAATCAGAGAAAAAACATATGTAATCATATTTAACTGAGGTACATTTGCCAGTGACCAATGCAGTGAAAAAGCTGCCAAACGAAACTCGCCAACGCCTGCAGCAGCTGAAGCTCTCTGAGCGAGTTGACGAGCTACTAAAGCTGAATAAGGCATCAACAAGGACAAGAGCATGTAGCAAAGATAGAACTGCTTGCATGCGAAATGTGAATCCAAATACGCAACGTAAGAGACGACGCGTGTAAGTAGCTTTACATTCAAATTCCTTCAAAAAGTTCTCACTGCCTGTATCAATAGATGTGTCCACTCACCATTTGGTGATGAGCAGACTAACGCACCCTCCTCATCGCCTTCAGAGCGTGCTAATTGCAAACGTAGACGGCTCTTGGATCCACATCTATACTGCAGCATTGGACGCAGAAATCTCGTAGAGGAGGAGAAGGAATCACTGGACAGCAGCAATCACGTAGAGGAGGAGAAGGAATCGCTGGACAGCAGCACAGCTAGCGAACATACGAGTGAGCATACGGACGATACATTACATTTTCGCCATGGACATGTGGATGGACCCAAAAATAATTCCACACCTCGAACAGCAACAAAAGAAGAAGCTGAGTTAGTGGTGCCAACGCCACAGACTATGCCAGTAAGTAGGCTGAAAAATATTCTGTGAAAGGGCATAGAAACTAAGATTTATATACAAGAGTATATAATATCAATATATTTGCATATTACAGGAATTAACGCAAGCCATCATGACCAATAGCGAATTCCAGAATAAGCTACTAAGCAATATAAACATTGCTCTGCAATCACTGACAGTACATGCACCCACGGCGGAGTCTGTAAACTCGGAGGCAGTGCTAGATGGATTGGTTAGAAATATATTGGAGGCCACTGAGAAGGACCCATCATTTGATCGCGTCATTCAGGAAGTGGTAGGTATGGACACACTTACGGATGAGCCGATACGAGCAGCAGTAGAAGCACCGGCTGAAATAGAGCCTGTACCGCCACAAACACCGCTCATAATTCGCACAGCGGTGGCATCAGCCAATGCAGCAGCGGGGTCTGTAAATGCCAGTGGTGATATCAATATGGTGAATGGTGGGAATGGCAATGCTATCATTCAGATAAATGCAAACAGCTCTATTGGCACGCTTATTGATCCGAATTTCAGTATATCCAAGCTCATAGTGCTCAACTCGAACGAGAGCTCACAAAAGCAGAACCAGCTGCAATCATCAAACAACCTCAGCTTCGGCAGCGAGAATCTCATAAGCTTTGCTGATGGTGGTTCAACTTTGGCAGATGCAGACTGTGATGGTAATGTCGCTGCTCTAGCCGGCGGCCAGGTGTGCGTGGACGCAACCAATGGCCAGCTAACTTTTCCCATGTTTCTATCTAATGAAGGGTTGCTCTCGCACTTGCCATTTCTGGTGAACAACGAGTGGCTAGCGCAACAGTTGCGTTCCGATTCAATCACTAACATGGACGTTTCTCACATAGAGATTCCATTGCCAGAACCCATTACAGTCGCTGCCAATCAGCTGCCACCTAATTCGATAATAATAAATAACGTCGTCAAACAGCAGCCAACGACAGTCGAGGAGCCGTCAGTAGAACCGCCGGCGCAACTAGTTGCGGATCAGGAAAAGGCAGTGACACTTAATACGACGCTTCTCGAGCGCTCTGCCAACAAAGTTTCCACTGCTAGTGTTGTTCCCACCTCATTAGACTTATCGCGTCTGGTGTTAGAACGCGTGACGCCGTCCACGTCAGGCATTGTGAATGTTAAGGCATTCCGTAGTCTCTCTACACCTCGGAAGCGTACCTCACATGTACGGACTCTAAATTTCTCACCAAAAGGAATTCCACATATGCAAGGCTGCACACCGCTATCCACGCGGCGTCTACAACAAAAGCCGCAGATCCAGCGGCGAACACAACTCAAAACAATTAGAAGGAAAAAGGCTGCAGAGTTTAAAGAAGATTTACACCCGGAGAAGACAGTACTTATAAAAAATGTGGAAGTTCTACCAAGTTTTGGTACTGCTCCTAGCGTTCCAACAGCCACAAATGCAAGTGCAGCTATCGCAGCTGCTACGGCTCAAACAATAACACCTGCCGATGTGAGTGGCAATGAAAGCAATGGCTGCGTACCACCACTCTTTGTCATGGAGGAGTGCAGTAACCAGACGGTGATTAAGGCAGCCACAGAATTCAAACAGTTAAAGTTGGCAACTAACACATCCGACACAATGGTGATCGCACCCAAGCGTAAGCAAAAACGTAGTGCTGCGACCAATGCCTGCAAACGTAATATTTCGCAGGCGGTAATACAGAACGAGCCGAATGTCCAGCAGCAAATGGAGATTGAGAAAAGAGTTTCTATTTTACTAGATGACAGCAAAGAGAATGAAAGATTGCCAACGTCACCGCAAAAACAGCTGCCTGAGCAAAAATTCGAACTCAATAAAGAAAAGGAGGATATGTTGGCCGCCTGGCAGCGTCAGATGAACAGCACTAGCATGGACTTGGAGTTGCGTTTACGCGAGATCAACGCAAAGCGCCAGGAGGTGTTCCAAAATAAAACGAGTGTGCGTCGCACTAGACCTGCAGGGGCCAACAAAAAGAAGGCCCTAGCCCTCTCGTCGCCCATTACCAAGAAGAGAAAGCAAAATCAGAAGAAGCAACATTTAAGCAGTAACAATACAGAAGGCGAGTTTAATATAAAAATAGCTACACCGAATATGACTCCAGTAAAACCAGAATTTGTCAGTCAGAATCAAAACGAGCTAAAGGAAGAAAAGAAGCCCGAGCCTCTGCAGCAGCCAGAGGCGCTCAAAATGAATATGAAAAACAAGCCAGCAGATTGTAACATGGCCAACATGGCGGTTCTTTTGGAGACTCCGTTAAAGGTGAGCATAAGGGAAGCCGATGGGGATGTGCCACCCACGCCAGAACCGATGTTGATGGATACGCCTTTTGCGAAACTGCTGCCATCTACATCGTTTCTATTTGGCAGCGATACTAAGAGCATACTGGATACGCCCATGCTGACGGCCATTACGCCGGGTATGCGCCTAATGACGCCCTTTAGCCACGTGTTGGGCACTCCACACAGCAGCGCGGCGAAAACAGACTGCTCTGGCGGCAGCTCCTATTATCGACCAGATGAGGCCGAGCATACGGACACGAATGCACGGACCGCTCTGCCGTCTGCGTCACCCAGAGATCTTTTGGGGCAGATACCCAAGCAGACCACAACTTGCTTTGAATTACATGCAGAGCGAGTGCCCGTCGAGCCGATGGTACTACGTCGCGTGCGCTCGTTTGGCAGCGAGGCAGTTGACAGTGTTGAAGGCGCCGCAGCCTTGTCTCGTAATGGCGAGTTGTCGACGCAGTTAGTAGAGACCCCGCACTATAAACTAGTGGCAGGACTGCCTGATGTTGTCGTGGACCACTCCAGCAGCAGCTCTAGCGGCAGCAGCTCAACGTCTTCCAGCAGCTCATCCAGCAGTGGCAGCAGCAGTAACAGCAGCACAAACACTACATCCGTCTCGTCAGCACAGTCCGGTCAAAAGACTTCCGGTACGACTCCTGCGCGAACGTTAAAACTATTGGCATTGGAAAATCTCTCAGATATTAGCAGCACTGAAGACGAAGAATGGTTAAAGGTTGCTACTGGCTGCGGCTTATTAGATGCTCCACCATTGGCCATAGATAGCGAGCTAGCGCAACTAGTTAGCCAGGATGGTGAGGTGCGTTATCCACTGCGTAGTTGGCTGACACCAAGCAAGGAAGCTGGTGCGGCAGCGGCTGCTGCAGTTGCGGAAGTCGACACAAGTGACGAAACAGCTCCATCTGCTCCAGAGCCTTTGAAATTGGTGCCGAAAGTGAAAGCGCCGAATATAGGTAAATTAAAAGAGGAAGCCATTGAACAGCGCATTATGGATTTAACCGTAGTGTGTGATCGCGTCAAGGCGAAGTTTAAGCAACAGAAAATACCAAAAGGGCGACCCAGAACAGTCAATAAATGGTTGACAACGATGCGCGAAACATCCAAGCTAACGAATCCAAATCGAAACCATGCAAATAATTCTCCTAAAAATGAGTCTACAAGTGTGAAAACTCTGAAGAAATCAAAAGTTAGTAATACAAATGGTCCAAGGAACCATCAGACATGGCCTAGCAAACCAGGGAAACCGAAGCTGGCCAAGCCTAGTGAAGCAATTGAAAGCATTTTGGAAAAGATAGAACCGTCTAGCAGCAATCTTGATCCGGCGCTACTCTTTGCTTTGAATCTTAGCGCCAAGAAACAGCAGCAACAGCAACAGCCCAAGGTTGGACGTTCCGCTGTACAAATTGAAGCTCAACCTGCTCCCTCGATGACAATGGGTCAGCGACGTGGTCGACCTAAGAAGCCACCAAATTTGGAGCAAACGCGCGCCAGCATGCGACGCTCTTCACGACTGATTGACAACAAAAGTAAGTACATTTTTTTATTTTTCTTATTTTTGTCATAGATCATTAATCAAATCCTATGCTTGTCATTCTTTGTGTAGCTCCTGCGTCTGAAGAACCGCAGCCTATCGGTAGTGAGGTAACAAAACTAGTGAAGATATCGAGCAGTACCAAAGTAACAAAGAAACCTGCGAAGAAACGCGCTGATGCGCGCATTGAGACTGCAGCGCCGCCACTGGCCACATTGGCCGAGGCACAAACAACGCAGCAGTCTACCGCAAAGCGTCAGCCCCGGAGACAGCTGCCCGCATCGATCACGGCTCCATATGCTAGTGGCGACTTCGATTTGGACATGTGCCTGAGCAGCTATCATGTGACCAACACATATAGCTTTGTCTATTCCGACAGCGGCTGCAAGGCGGTGAACGCTGTGCCTTGGCAGCCGCCCTCGTTCTTCAAGAATTTTCAAATGCGCATCATGGTCGACAGTGAAATGCACAACGTTCGCATAACGAGTCCACAGCTGCTACATCAGTCACTGGGCGCCAGCGTCGACGACAGTGGCAACCCCACTTGCATCCGCAACATACCCAAAAAACGTATCATTCGCTTCACCAGTGGTGGGGACTGCAGCCAACACCTCGCATCGGCCCATGACTTTCCCATTGCGTCATCTACACCGTTAGCCAAGCATACGAAGGGCGAGCAGCACGATGACAACGACATGGAAGTGGCCTCCATGTAAGTCAAATCTTAATCTAGTATGATAATCGCGCTACCTATACTACTAACTGTAAATTGAATCCGATAATTCTCATTATTTTAACCACGACATTAAGGATACAAGAATTGCTTGTAAATAATTCATCGTTATTAGTTTGAATAGTGAACGGTTATGGAAACCAAAACATTCACAATTTAGATTCTAATTCCATAACATTGATGAACAATCGCAAGTTTCTTCATAAATTATTTACACCTATGGACTATGGGTAAAAATCCCGAAATTGTAGCATAAATGCAATTTTTTCTATTTCTTTTTATTTTATTTATTTTATTTTGCGCCAACTGGTTTATTTTTCTCATTTATAAGACTCCAGACACATAAAAACTATTTTTACAAATTTTTCAAGACATCCCTTAATGTTTTGAGCTTCGTAAAAGTTAACTGATTCCGAGCTGCATGGTAAATGGAAAAAAAGCGCTGGAAATCATGTAGGTCGCAAAGCTTCTTGCTTATTTTTTCTCCTTCACGAAATAATCGACATGTTGCATTCACACACATTAGTTCAGCAATTCCAATCTGCTGGAAGTGTGGTACAGCAATAAGCGACAAGAAAGAGCAATAAGATTATATTGTCAACCAAAATAAGCAAAGACAACAATTCGGAAGATCAACTTAAATTAATTGAGCAAAACGTTAAATTTGTTGAATTTATTAAGAATAATTTGGAAAAGAGCAATCAATTGCTGGATCGCGGGATCAAGGTTATATCGTAATGAATTCTTATTCATACTTATGTAAGAGCAGGTAGAAAGCAATTAGATTATAACAATGCTGGCCCTCGATTAACTTGCTGAGCCCATAGAAAATGGGAAATCAGGCTATAATGGTTTTGTTAAAAGTATGTAACAGGCGGATGGAGCCGTGGAAGACCCCACGTCGCATAGTGGGGCCTTTGCTCATTTTGCGTTGAAAAAATCATAACTTTTGTGCAAAAAACATTCGACAAGGAATTCTTCAACCTTTAAAATGAATCTGCGACAACAGGGTGCATTTTTTTTTCAAATTATTTATATT
Organism: Drosophila buzzatii; assembly: GCA_035045845.1. Lineage (NCBI taxonomy): Eukaryota > Metazoa > Arthropoda > Insecta > Diptera > Drosophilidae > Drosophila > Drosophila buzzatii. Next base: position 610,838 of record JAWNOS010000575.1, on the reverse strand, counting down.
ATTTTTAGAGAGTATGTTTAAATAAATAAAAAAAATTTTTGATGTATTTTATTTTTATTTATTTATTTGTATACCCTGAACTGACGTCGCAGACCTCACAATGTATATATATATTCTTGATCAGCATAAAAAAATAAGTTAATCTAGCCCTGTCCTTCTGTCCGTCCGTTCGTATGAACGTCGAGATTTCGGAAAGTACAATAGCTAGAGAGCTGAAATGAACATGTACACTTGTATGTTAGTTACGCAGTACGAGTTTGTTTTGTTTTTTCGATAACTCATCCCATTTCCAAATTGTCGATAATAAATCGAAAATTCGTTTCCATTTTTTAAGTTTTTATACCCTGAACCCATTGAAAATGGGAAATCAGGGTATCATGGTTTTGTTGAATGTATGTAACAGGCAGAAGGAGACGTCGCAGAGCCCATAAAGTATATATATTCTTGATCAGCATAAAAAAAATAAGTTAATCTAGCCCTGTCCGTATGAACGTCGAGATTTCGGAAACTACAAAAACTAGAGAGCTGAAATTTCACATCAACACTCGTATGTTAGTTACACAGTACGAGTTTATTTTGTTTTTTTTTTTCGATAACTCATCCCATTTCCAAATTATCGATAAAAAATTCGTTGCCATTTTTTACGTTTTTTAGGCATAACTTCCACACCGTTCAAGCTAGAGACTTCAATTTTGTTTATTTGGATAGATATTATGGATAATTTATAGATTTTATATGCCACGCCCCCTTCGCCTGCAAAAAACGCATTTCAAATACTAGAGACTTGAACCCATTGAAAATGGTAAATCAGGGTATAATGGTTTTGTTAAAAGTATGTAACAGGCAGAAGGAGGCGTGGCAGACCCCATTATGTATATATATATTGATCAGGGTGACGAGAAAAATTGATATAGCCATGTCCGTCTGTCCGTATGTTTGAATGCGTCGATTTCCGAAGATACAAAAGCTAGAGAGATCAGTACGAGTTTTTTTTTCAGAAATTTGATAACTTGTATATTCGCAAAGTTATCGATAAACGAATTTATCGAGAACCAGTTATAATATTCTAGCTAATTCATCTTTAGAGTTAGAGTCTCCAAGTCTTCTGCATATATATAGATACTAATTTATTTCGGATTCCGGTCCTCACTTCGACCCACCATCCCCAAATGTGAAAAAAATGCATTTCAAATACTAGAGACATGCAGTTGGTTTAGCATATACATATATATTAATATCATAATCATAATCTGAAGATATCAATACGATTGTCCATCTAGAAACAGAATTATTAATCATCAATGATTTTTCATCAAAACCCATGCGACGCTGAAGCAAAGCAGCGAGACAGCAAGACGCTTGCAATGCTTACACACATGCATACACACATATATGCCTACAAGCGTAGATCGTCTATGTGTGCGTGTGGTTTTGCATGTACAGTTTCTGATGCGTGCAGAAACGAAACGAATAATTCTTGGAATATTATTCGTTCGAGCCCTTTAGGGGATTTCGTAGGCGAGCAGTCTCGACTAGAGCTTTCTTACTTGTTTATCACTAAATAGGTCCAATTGTTCTAATCATTTTCGAATTTCTTATACATACATATGTATAAGCAACTGTTGTACCCCGTGTAACGCGATATAGCAGCTATGTTAAAAAGCTATACTCTCTCACTCTGATCGATACATAAAGCCTTTATTGCTAATCTGTTCTATCATACTTTTCTTTTATTACTTATTCAGTAATACGCCACTGAAAACCAACACGAGTATGGAGCAGCAAATGGAGGGGCACGATGCTGGCGTTCAGATCGAGGATATTGAATCTATACTCTCGCATTTACATGGAACATAATACTAGCGGTCTCTATGTATTTAAACTTTTTTTTATTTTGTTTTTTTTTTTTTTTTTTTAACTTTAACTTCATAAAATATATTGAAATGAGCTTTTTAATAATTACGTAGATTTATATATGTTGTAATAACGTATTGTTCGATACGTATGTTCTTAAAAGTTAAGTTTAATGAATTATCAGCTATACTAATATTTAATTTTAATATTTAAATAAATGCAATGAAAATGTTGAGCCAGTTATTACTGAACTTTTAAATCGAATATTAAAATGATTTTTCCTGACTTGTCACGTCCCAATAGAAAGCATATCCGAAAATGCAAGTACATACATATATGGTGCACAGTAGAGAATCATTCATGCAAACAGACAATTAACTTCACTTCGACAACGAGTAGAACAGATGCATGGAAAAATCAAACTATGTATGTAAACATAATTTGCCATACATATACAATTGTATATGATTGCAATCTGCTTATAGTTGGTCAATTGTAATGCCAATTAGGTACATATTATCTGGCAGAGATAGTTACGCTGAAGATTGTGGGTATTCCTGTGGGTTTATATCCAGTTTACATATTAAAAAATATGTAACTTTAAGGTTGTTTATTAAATAGTAAATAAGGTGGATGGAACTTATATGTACATAGATATCGGAACAGAAACATTACTACTTTCATGCGTTTGCCGCAAAGGAAATCGGAATACAGAGTATATTTGAGCCATGCACACTTGACTTCCTTGAGTTCCTTTATTATAAGGCGAATGTACCAAGAGCGGCAATATTTAAATTTAATGCGATTTTTGAATTAACAACTGGAAGACTGGACTATGAGGTACTTGGAAATGCATATTGCCTTGACGACTGTCCAATCGATGGGCACAAATTATGCTCAATTATACGATTGTCAATTATACTTGCTACAAGTCAATTGACCGGCCATGGCTCTAGCTTTTAGACAATCGGCCAATTTGCGGTCAGCACTCGAAGTTGACGGGTATAATGGATCGGTCAAATATTCTAAAGCTGCTGATGTGCATTGTCATTAGCCTGGTCTGTGCTAAAGAGCTTAAAATAAGTATACAAACCTCTTGTATGAATATTCATATGAATTGAGGGAGGCTAAACACTTCTCTCACTTTTTTGGCAGCCTTTTGGATCGATCCAGTACAGCGAGCGGAGTTTGAAACCGATATTGCGACTGTTCTGAAGGAGCTAGAAACATTGCAGTTGGATACGCAGATCAGCGATGCAATGCTACAGATAAGCGGCATCGACGAGCAAGATGACATGAACAGTTGTGAGTAATGTAGGCTAGTAAGTTATATTATTTTTCAATCTCAATGTCATCACTGGGGGCTAATGCAGTTTGCGAGATTGTGGGCAGTGTGGGCAGCTCTGTGATTATCGATCTCAGCTACAGTCGGTGGTCACAGGGCTACGAGATGGCTCGTACTCATGGCATTGCTTATGTGCGATTCGACATGATAATGCGCCCCTTTTTGAACATGTTTGCGGACTTTATGCGCCAGAAGCGGGCCAATAATGTGGCCATGATCTTTCAAAATCCTCGCGACACCATGGAGGCTATGAAACAGCTAATGGCTGCTTATCCATTCCGCACCCTCATCCTGGACAGCAGCGAGAAGCAATCTGAGGACTTTGTAGACAGGCTGGTTCAGCTGCGACCCGCGCCCCAGTACTATGCCATGTTTGCTCGGGGCGCTGCCATGAATGGAATCTTTGAGCGCGTGAGTAAATTTGAAAGGGGTTCGCACAGTTTTAAAGGGCTAAATATCGTTGCAGTTAAATAAGGGCAGCCTTTTCCAGCGGCCCACTGAATGGCATTTGGTTTTCCTCGATACCAGAGATCGCGTTTTCAAGTACAAGCAACAGGTGGAGTTTGCTACGCGCTTCACCTTGAACGCTCGCGCCATCTGTAAATCGATGCAGATGAGAGAAGCTTACTGTGGCAGCGGATTCACGGTAAATATTAAACTAATGCTGTTTATATGACAATGAGTTAATTTATATGTTATCTGTTGAATGAGTGAATCTTTGCAGCTACATCGCGCTTTACTGTTAAGTGTACTAAGGAGTCTGATTGATTCGGCTCAGCTGAGTCCACAGTTTCCAGAGCCTGTTTATCTGGTTTGTAACACTAGTGCTGAAGCGAATAGCGCAGACGCCGCTAAAAGCCTCTGGCTGCAGAATGTACAGTGGAATAGCTTTGTGGCGACCAGCGAAGAGTCATATAATAGTGAGATGGAAACTGAAGCGAGCGATGAGGAGTCGATACCACTCTTGACCTTTGTAGCCAACATTTCGGCAGGCTACTATTCCAGTGAGCATGAGGCCAAGACGGATCTAGCCATTTGGGAATCGAACGCCCTGCGAATGCTCAATGAAACAATTAGTCCGACTAGACGTTTTTTTCGAATCGGTACTGCTGAGAGCATGCCATGGAGCTATTATCGCCGGAATCCGAACACCGGTGAGCTGATCCGCAGCAAAAGTGGTGCTCCCATCTGGGAGGGCTACTGCATCGATTTTATAAGACGGTTAGCAGAGAAGCTCAGTTTTGACTACGAAATTGTTGCACCGACACAGGGGCACATGGGCGAGCGCAATGAACGTGGTGAGTGGAATGGCGTCATTGGCGACTTGGTAAACGGCGACACGGACATAGCCATCGCTGCGCTTAAGATGTACTCGGAACGTGAGGAAGTGGTTGATTTTCTTCCACCCTACTACGACCAGACTGGCATATCTATAGTGATGCGAAAGCCGATGCGACGCACCTCGCTCTTCAAGTTCATGACGGTACTACGTCTCGAGGTGTGGTTGAGCATCGTTGCCGCTCTGGTGGGCACAGCGCTAATGATTTGGTTTATGGATAAGTATTCACCTTATAGTTCACGCAATAATCGCGATGCCTATCCATATGAGTGCCGAGAGTTTACGCTTCGCGAAAGTTTCTGGTTCGCTTTGACCTCATTCACACCACAAGGTGGCGGCGAAGCTCCGAAAGCCGTCTCAGGGCGCCTGCTGGTCGCTGCATATTGGCTTTTCGTGGTGCTCATGCTTGCAACGTTTACGGCTAACTTGGCTGCGTTCCTTACGGTGGAACGCATGCAGACGCCTGTACAGTCGCTGGAGCAGCTAGCGCGACAGTCCCGCATCAACTATACGGTGGTCAAAGACTCCGACACGCATCAGTATTTTATGAATATGAAGTTCGCCGAGGATACGTTGTATCGCATGTGGAAGGAGCTGGCTCTGAACGCATCCAAAGATTTTCAAAAGTTTCGGATTTGGGACTACCCCCTTAAGGAGCAGTTCGGACATATTCTGCTGTCCATTAATAGCTCGTTGCCAGTCGCAAATGCGACAGTGGGATTTCAAAATGTAGACGCACATGGCAATGCGGACTACGCTTTTATACACGATTCAGCAGAGATTAAGTACGAGGTGACCAGAAACTGCAATCTAACCGAGGTTGGCGAGGTCTTTGCCGAGCAACCATATGCTGTTGCCGTCCAGCAGGGCAGCCATCTGGGCGTAAGTATTGCATAACTTTTACACTATACCCTTTCAATCTATATTTCTTGCTCAGGATGAAGTGAGTTATGCGATTTTGGAACTGCAGAAGGAACGCTTTTTTGAAGAGCTGAAAGCAAAATATTGGAATCAATCAAATTTGCGTCACTGTCCGCTGTCTGACGATCAGGAAGGTATCACACTAGAGAGCTTGGGCGGTGTATTCATAGCCACCTTATTTGGCCTTATTCTGGCCTTGATTACGCTCGTCCTTGAGATAATCTATTATCAGAAAAAGCAAAAGTGTTTGGCGCTGGTAACCCAGGTCAAGCCTCTGGATGTAACGGAGTCCACAATATTTGTCTGGCTTAGTACCAAAGACAAAGATAAGGATATACATAAGAAAGCGAAACCCAAGAAACCCAAACCCAAGAAGCCCACACCACCACCTTCATTTGAAGTAGCTACATTTCGAGGTAGAAATGCAGCTTTAACACTCGGCACTGGCAAGTTTAAGCCTAGCGTTTGCGATCATGGGCTACAGTTTCATCGTAACCTGTGCGATCCACCGCATCCCATGCCTTACATGGAATAAATATATCATACTTATCTTAATCGTTAAACTAATTTACGGAAGTGCAATTATTATATTAATTTTCTGAAGTGAATATTTGTGTGTAGAAGAAACTTTTTCCACGCACCAGAATATGTGCGAAGGCATACCAGTCAACTTCGTATTTGTTGTTTATTCTAGTCTGTGGAAAAAGTTGGTTATATGTACATGTCCAGTCTATGTGTTGTATGGTTAGTGTCTTTACCGACGTGATATATCACTTCTTATTTACAGTTTTAATGTTTTAGTCTCAAAATTTCATATATAACTCATTAAGTAAACTGCTTCTAGGGGCTGTTAAAACATATATGTTCCAGTTGTCCAGTCAATGTGTTGTATACTTAGTGTTTCTACACCGTTTTAGCTTGAGAAAATTTTCATATTTAGGTAGATATTGTGGATACGCAAAATTTGTAATTTGTAGATTTTGGATACCACTCCCACTTCGACACCAATTTGAAAAAGAAAAAAAAAAAAACGAATTTCAAGTACTAGAAACTTGAAATTGGGCACATATACATACTTATTTTTTTTTTTTGGATTTGGTTTGAACTCTTCTTTTGTGAGAATATGTCCCAAGTATTCAGTATGTTTGTTCATAAACGAGCATTGATCTGGATGAATTTTCAAATTATGATTTCTAAGTACTTTGAACATTTTTTCTAAATCAATCTTGTGTTCTTCAATTGTTGTTAAAAATATTAGAATATCATTAAGAAATGCTATACAAATGTTGTTCATATAATCTCTCAATATATCATTTATTAAACGTGGGAATGTAGCTGGATTATTTTTTAACCCGGATGGCATTCTAACATATTCGTATAATCGCATTGGTGACAGCTGTATACCCTGAGCCCATTGACAATGGAAAATCAGGGTATAATGGTTTAGTTAAAAGTATATAATATGTATATAACCTTATTTAAAAAAAAAAAAAAAAAAAAACAAGTAAGAAGGCTCTAGTCGAGACGGCTCGACTACGAGATCCCCTGAACCCAAAAAAGGTGATACTCTTCTTCTTTACGCACGTATAGCCGCGCGCTCTGCTAACCGAGCAGTTGCTGCCGTGGCTTGGGGGTGGGTTATAACACCATTTCTAGATGGACGATCTTAATGAAATTTGCAGAGTAGATTAAGAGTATCTATATGTATCTATGTGCCAAATTTCAAGTCTCTAGTATTTGAAATGCGTTTTTTGCAAATTGGAGGCGAAGAGGGCGTGGCATCCAAAATTTGAATTATTATTACATAATCTGCGTATTCATAATATCTATCTAAATATACAAATTTGAAGTCTTTAGCTAAAACGGTGTAGAAGTTATGCTCAAAAAACCAAAAAAATTGAAACGAATTTTCGATTTTTTATTGATAATTTGGAAATGGGATGAGTTATCGAAAAAACAAAATAAACTCGTACTGCGTAGCTAACATATGAGTGTTCATTTGAAATTTCAGCTCTCTAGCTTTTGTAGTTTCCGAAATCTCGACGTTCATACGGACGGACGGACGGACGGACAGACGGACAGGGCTCAATCAACTAATTTTTTTATGCTGATCAAGAATATATATACTTTATGGGGTCTGCGACGTCTCCTTCTGCCTGTTACATACATTTTCAATGGGTTCAGGGTATAAAAAACAAGTAAGAAAGCTGTAGCCGAGACTACCCGACTTCGATATCCCCTGAGCCCTTCTTCGAACGAATAATATTCCAAGAATTATTCGATTCTTTTCTGCACGCATGCAAAACCACGCGCACACATATATGTACACTGATCTACGCTTGTATGCATGTATGTATGTATGCATGTGTGTAAGCCTTGCAAGCGTCTTGCTGTCTCGCTGCTTTGCTGCTGCGTCGCAGCAAACTTTGATGATTAATAATTATGTTTCTAGATGGACAATCGTATTGATATCTTCAAATTATGATTATGATATTAATATCTATGTATATGCTAAACCAAACTGCATGTCTCTAGTATTTGAAATGCATTTTTTTCATATTTGTGGGTGGGGACCGTAATCCAAAATCTGACAAAAACCGAAATTGTATTAAATTAGTATCTATATATATGCAGATGACTTGGAGACTCTAACTCTAAAGATGAATTAGCTAGAATATTATAACTGGTTCCCGATAAATTCGTTTATCGATAACTTTGCAAATATACAAGTATACGGACCTAACACAAAAAGAATGAAATCTCTAGCTTTTGTATCTTCGGAAATCGACGCGTTCATACATACGGACGGACGGACGACGGACATGGCTATATCAACTTTTCTCGTCACCCTGATCAAGAATATATATACTTTATGGGGTCTGCCACGCCTCCTTCTGCCTGTTACATACTTTTAACAAAACCATTACACCCTGATTTCCCATTTTCAATGGGCTCAGGGTATAAAAAAAAAATCATGACTCTTATTCGCGGTCCCTGGTTAGCGATATTGCACTACATATGCCAGGAATGATGCAAAAACTAAAATTTGAATTTGTGATAGTTGCACCCAGTGATGCCAATTTTTTTTTTTTTTTTTCAAAGGTTCCGTAAAATACAGGAAAAAAAGCCAGAAAATATAAGAAAAAAGGACAGAAAACAGGACAAACAAAAATTTTTTTTAATTTGTATTTTTTTCTTTTTTATTATAACAATTTCAAGGCATTGTCAATTATGTTATCATTTTCCTCTTCCCTGGCCTCGTATGTCGCCATGGATCCAACACACGCCAAGCACTCTTTGCACAATTCCGTGAGGTGATCCACAGGCTCAATCGCACAATGCTGCGCTATGAACATAGCTAATGCGGCTTCCTGGCGATAAGATTGGGGACACGATACGTTTTGCATATGTTTTTTTGTCGCCATATGTGCGCGAATTTCTTAAATTTTGCAATTTATACTGCATTTGCAGTATTTGCAGTACGCCTTATTTTTGTCCTTCTCATCCCGGGCTATCCACTACTTGAAATCTGGCTGCTGTAGCCAGCAATAAACGATATCGATAATACATATAAACCTCCTACACCACTGTTAAAAGACTCAGTAGGTTACGCAAAGAGCAGTTCCGTTACTTTTGATGTTAACTAACAGACCCCCTGTGACGTCACAGGGTCCTAAGTGTGCGCTGTTATTCAATTGGATACTCCGCGGGCACTGATGCAGAGATCCTCCTAGTGCTCATAAGCAGCCAAAATAAGTTGTTTTGTAACGAATTCGAATAGTAAGAACCATAATAATTATCAATACTTACTTTTATTTACTTAAAATACAAAAACTTATTAGATAATGAAAGACAGTGTGAGGCCTTCTGGCAGCAGTCACTGTTAAAAGACTCAGTAGGTTACGCAAAGAGCAGTTCCGTTACTTTTGATGTTAACTAACAGACCCCCTGTGACGTCACAGGGTCCTAAGTGTGCTCTGTTATTCAATTGGCTACTTCGCGGGCACTGATGCAGAGATTCTCCTAGTGCTCATAAGCAGCCAAAATAAGTTGTTTTGCAACGAATTCGAATAGTAAGAACCATAAAAATGATCAATCCATACTTTTATTTACTTAAAATACAAAACCTTATTAGATAATGGAAGAAAGTGTGAGTCCTTCTGGCAGCAGCAACAGCAGTTCCTAAATGGGTACTACGTCCGAAAAAATGGTCAGAAGGCATGATTTTTTTTAATTTTATGCATTAGTATTGTTTATAAATGCCAATATATATAAATATTCAAATAGAGTACATGTTGGAGACGTATCAGGTAAGGTGCTGCTCACACCTGCTTACATGTCGAAAAAAAAGCCCAAAGGCCGAAATAAAATGTATGTATTAATTAAAAAACCCAAAAAGAACTGAGAGTATAAGTAGTCAAACATAAAGAAACAGTAATTTGGTTCAACCAGCCATCAGAAATCTTGGTAGAAGCTAACAATGCGGCACCCAATCTTTGGCCAACAGATTTCTAATATGATGAATTAATATGATAGATATAATGATGTGGATTGATGGGAAATGATTAGTATATGTTATTACTAGTTACTTCTGTAAAATAAAGTCGTTTAAAATAAACTTTAAGTTATATAAGATGAAGATATTGGCGGTTGATCGCATTATCTTCAGCAATAACTGCCTAGAAAGAGGCTTAGAGTACAAAATTTTCAAAAACCCTCAAATTGTCAGATTCGTGAATCTATATAGAACTTAAAATTGGCAACTTGAATCGCCTAAATTAAGTCTACTAGTTTTAAGATAGTTAACAGTGCCAAAATTGCCTAATTTTCATACAAACTTAAGCGCGCCAGACCCCCTGTGACGTTTCACTGTTAACTTAACAGACCGCTTTGCATAACCTAGTGTTACTCAATCGTGGGCAGCAGTAACAGCAGTTCCTAAATGGGTACTACGTCCGAAAAAATGATCCGAAGGCATGATTCTTTTAATTTTCGTCATTAGTATTGTTTATAAATGCCAATATATTTAAATATTCAAATAGAGTACATGTTGAAGTCATATCAGGTAAGCTGCTGCTCACACCTGCTTCCATGTCGAAAAAAAGCCCAAAGACCGAAATAAAATGTATGTATTAATTAAAAAATCCAAAAAGGATTGAGAGTATAAGTAGTAATTCTTAGTATATAGATTAGTATATGTTATTACTAGTTACTTCTGTAAAATAAAGTCGTTTAAAATAAACTTTAAGTTATATAAGATGAAGGTATTGGCGGTTGATCGCATTATCTTCAGCAATAACTGCCTAGAAAGAGGCTTAGAGTACAAAATTTTCAAAAACCCTTAAATTGTCAGATTCGTGAATCTATATAGAACTTAAA